>PPHD01023507.1:2208-12442 GCA_002909625.1 Bambusicola thoracicus
GATCTATTCCTCAAATAAGATAGCTTGAAAGAAACATTTTAAGACAGAAGCAGTTTCTGTCTTGGTTAGATGTGCCTGTTCTGTTCTTTAAACAAAAGCAGGGTCATGTTTTGGTATTGATTTACTAAAATTAGAAAAGTTGCTATGTGAATATTAGGTAGACCATGACTTTTTTTTTTTCTTTTTTTTTCTTTTTTTCCAATTCTGTTCTCAGAGATGCACACAGTTTCTTTGGATGTATCTGCATTGGTGGCTGAGATGCATCTTTAAAAATAGACAGTCTAAAGAGGGCAAAACTGCAATCTGGTCAAAGAAAGCCTTCTGTGCATAAGTAAGCTGGAATGACATTAGCTGACCTGGAAACCACCCTTTCTCAATAAGGAAAGTATAGTAATATTAGTCACTGATAGTAATATAGTCATTGATTTTGATGATAAATTTCTGGTTTTCAGTTGTATCCTGTGCTTGCTTATTTATTTATTTTAACAACTGAGTGGCACAATGTAATTAGCAAACATCTTCATAAGAGAAAGTAAAATATCAAGGAATGATGCACAAGCAAGAAATCACAATGCCTCATGAAAGGTCCTAATCACTACATTTGTGGATCCGCCTTAGGTAACACCTCACCTTGACCTGGTGATGCTAACTGTTAAGAGCACGTCCCCCTCCTTCCTTAGGAATTTAGGTCACTCAGCAGCACAGCTTCACTGAGAAATCAACAGTTTGAACTGCTTGATGCTATGTGGTAGTAATCCCTCTTCAGAATTCTACGTAGAAGTGTTCTAAGTGTGTTGCCTCAGGCAGAAGTTGCTATTAATATTATAAAGGAAACAGCTTTTTTCCTTAAGTGAATTTGAGATACACTGAAAAGATAGCAGTTCAGATACGAGGAGATCATATGACTTAATTAAAATACATTGTCTTTCAGATTTTTTTTTTTCATTTATTAAGTGGTGAAAATCTTGAGAAAAATTTTTTTTTGCTAATAAGCTATTATCCATCCATAATTTATTTTTCTATTTCCTTTGTCAAAATTTTGTAGAGTACCTGTTTCTGAATTGCTCTAAACTCATGGGTAGTTTCATCTGCACTGAATAGAATTTGGGGTCTGTCACCACTGCTTTCTATTTCTTATGATATATCCTTAACTCTAAAAGTGAATGTTAAATTTATTTCAAAAATATTGAATCTTATTTCACCACTTCTCTGATCAACAACCTGTAGCAAGTATCAATACCAAATATTTCCCAAACCAATATACTGCTAATTACATAAAAAAAAAGCTAGGAATTCTCTCTAGGAGGTCAGGAATTGCCAATGAAGGTGGTAGTGAAAGTGATCAGCAAGTTGCTCTTTCAGAGATGCTGAGTAGCCTTATAATTTCGACATCCAGAATAGTGGAGCATAACTAAAAGATTAATGATTCCTATAAAACAACTGAAATATCTTGTCATAGTTATAACTGAGTTTACACCAGTGCCAGAGATCTCTGAATCACATTAAGATAGAAAATGGTGCCAATGGTGTAAATGCAGAAAAGGTCTTAAACAAATATCCTAGCAACAATTCAAATCCATAACAATGTGAATAGAAAGTAGACACTTATTTCTCTTGCACTCATTTTGAAAGAGTTCTTGGTTAATAAGGGGTATTTAGTAGATTAAATTATTTTAATCTTTTTTTCCTGTGCTCAATGGGGCTACTGCTGCTAAGCTGAATGTAATATATGGCAAAACAGGTTAGCACGAAAAGAAACTAATTGATCTTTGCTAAGGCTGAGAAAATATCATTTTAATATTATGAGAATTCTTCACATGTTAGCCTAATGTGATATGAATTCCTCTTGTTTTAGAAGGAATTACTACATCAACAAAGATTACATCTCTTTTCTCCTCATTTATTACTAACTGAAGGAGGTATATAATAATACAATTTAATTTATATTTCCCCGGAGAAGTTCAATAGATATTACACGTAGAGCTTCTGTATTAGTAACACCTTGCTGGAGACAGTACATTTGGTACACAGTGGTTACATTTAAATAGGGACATCTGAGACAGAGGCATTTATATAAGTAGATTTGTTCTGCTTAGGAAAGTAATGGACCCTTAGGCAAAGCTGAGGGACTTCTGTATCTAGTATGATAAAAAATATTGATAATTCCTAAAGTAGTAGCTTCAACTGCTGTTCCACATATTATTCCTAAAGATATTAATGAGGAAACAGAAACACTGTTTGAGCGATTTTGTTCATAAGCAGAGACAATATTCTATTTCATGTTTTTTCATGATTAGTCTACACTATAACTGTTGATTTCAGGCTTTAAGAAATATTACTTGGCTTTACCTATTTTCTACAGCACATTAGCATTGCTGGTGGGCCTGGTCTGTTATATTTGAAGAATACTGTGGCTAGTTCTGAAGTTTCACCTATTTCCATTTGTCAATATTTGAATATTAATTAGAATATTCAATGTTAGAATAAAATTTATCATTTAGATTAATATATTGATTCATATATAATGTATTTCAACATGTTGACAGATAAAAAGTGTTTGGTATGGAAGAGAAATATCCATAGAAAAGAGTGATAGAATAGTCTTCCTCATTATCAGTAAAATGAAAGGATGCTGCACACTGATCTCCAGTCCACACAGATCTTGATAACACTGAGAATTGTCCTTTTAAGTGGGAGGAACAATGAAATATCCCAACTAAGCAGCATATCAGAAAAACAGGGATCACTAGCTCAGTAAGACAAAAGAAGCAGCATAGTCAGAAGATAAGCAGAGAGAACTGAAGCACTGATTATGGAAACAGAGGATGAAATGAGTCTGGGAAGCTGTGTTGTCCGACAGTGAGAAACAGCCATGAAGGTAACTGTGGTTTGTCTGCTTGGAACATGAGAAAGACAGAAAAGTAGGCAGAGTTGAGTGTGAATTTTGGATTACAAGACCTAAAAATTATTTTACGATCAGCAACAATGCAGTACATGTTTAACAACTATGTCTCACTGTTTAAGTCATTACTTCATCTCCTTAACTCATGAGGCTTTAAAAAATTAAATTGCCTCAATTAAGCCTTTGAATCACTCTCCTTTCCATGCTAATGCTTCTAATTTTGCCTTCAAAAAAGACTTTCGATAGATATTCATTTCTGTCCTTCTGTCCTGTTTCTCTGTTTCAGATTTTTCTTTTTATGTCTGGTCTTTAAAATCAGGAAAGATTTAAGAAAAACAACAGCCCATGCCCAAATTTACCAAACCATGCATGAAAAGTAATTCATGGTTTAACTTCAAAGGAGTCTTTGAACAAGAATTCTCATATTTAAATAAGATCATGTGGACATAGCATCAAAATGAAANCAAGCTTAAATAATAGTGGAAAGCTGTTTATGGAGTATGCTTTATTTATTCATCATTTCAACTAAAGTTTCAGTTTTGATGGAGAGGAAAAAAAAATCAAAGTATAGCCGTCAAGGGAGAAGGCTGAAATATTGCTTTTCTATATGGTGAACCTGTGTAAAAAAAAATATGAAAAGAAACAGATTTTCTTTTTTTTTTTTTTTGGAAAAAAAAAAAAAAAAAAGGTTCAGTTGGGACATCACAACTATACATTGTGATGCAGTCCTTCAGAGATTCTAGGTGACACAATAAGCACTCAAAGATGTGACCTCTAATGGTCATCCCATCATTACCATTTTATCTCTGGAGTGGTACATTTTCAGTATTTTAAGGGCTTAGTATGTTTCCACATGTATTTATAATACCTGTAAGCATTACTGCATACATCTATTCTGACAGTCACAGGTAAGAGCATAAAATAGTAATGCTGTGGGAATAGATGTGGAGAAAAGGATCTGCCTGGTCTACTGGCAAAGATTTACAAAGCAAAGCAGACATCTCAACATTTTTTCTTATTTTTCTGAATCAGGGAAAGCCATTCAAATTAGAAGAGAGAAGTGACAAAGGACTAAATATAGTAAAAGCATACTAAGGCTAGAAAGTAATAGGAAACTATTTATAATGAAACAGGATGAGGTAATAGATAACTTGCTTCTAACATCTACAAGAGTATCAGCAGCTAGCTTGTGTGCCAGGGTGTTTGAACAAATGCACCTACATAGTCAGATTTTTCTCTTATTTCTAAGTATGTTGCTTTTCTTCAGAACATGGACACAATGAGGTAACTGACTGTAACATAATATACTGCCACCAGATTAAACATGGTTAAATATTTCTCACAGAAAAGTCCAGCTATGACAGGAACCAGATTTCAGAAAGAAGTCTTTCGCTTTCATTAAAATAACCATTGCAGGACATAAAATTTTCAGCTCATAGATGTTCATACAATATAATACTATACATTTTATACTATATACTATGACTAAATTCAGAGAAGAAATAATAATAATAATAATAATAATAATGATGATAATAATAATAATAATAATAAAACTTTTCCTTGATGACAGCAATGTTTCACGCATACGTACAATTTTGTTCTCATTCTTTATCCACAAAGAAAACAGAATCACACTCAATTATTTTCAAAGGGAAAATTTTGAAAATTGCAGAATTGGTAGAAATAAAATGATGAAACATGTCACCAGTGAAACCCAAATCTGTTGTTTATTTCACCAAATGGCATGTCTCAAATATCAAATATGATAGATAGACGATTAATACAACATAATGTCTCATTACAAATGTTAGAGGTCTTTGCATGATGTAATAGTTACTGAAAGTACATACAAAACTTGAAAATACCTGCTGTAATTATTCTTGTTTTATTCACTTAAGGAGTATTTCGTACTTTAAAATGTTTTGCGCTACAATAATAGTGCTCACAACAGATAAAAGTCTTTAACTCTGACTTGAATGTATGATAGAACATCTGTTTTAATTGTTCTGACCATTGTCAGACACTGTGATCATATGGCTGCAGACAACAGCCCCAGCTCACATTTAGGTGTCTTTTCAAGACAGAAACACTAACATGTTAAAGCTCCACAACTTATTCTTTTTACTTGACACATCAGTGGCAGTCCCATTAAAATAAGATATATGCTTTTACATTAGACTGACAAGGGATTACACTAAATAAAATGTTTTTGACTGGCATGAGTTTCCCATTACTCAATTTGTCCTTTGCTGCCAGAATAGGGATATAAAAAAGAACATAACATGAAAAGTCCTTGTCCTCAGGCTCCTTGAAATTACTCGGAGGCCAGCAGTCTTTAAATCACATGTTCTTTATTTAGGTTTTAATAGTATGCTGCTTTCCAATCATGATAATACTAACATTTAAATGCATCTATTTCTCTAAAATAAATACCACTCTAATTGTTAATTCACTAAGAACAGTTTTATGTTGACATTTTTGTATCTCAGATACCCATCTAAAAATAGATTTTTTGTTGTTCAACACATGGCGTACTATTTTTCTGTTCTATTTTATTTCTCTGCCAAGTTGGAAGGTAAAAGCTGATGAACTTAAGCTGCTTCATGATATTTTCAAGCTAAAAAAAAAGTGATCTTGAAGTAAGGTCCCCAGTAGAATTGGTCATTTATTGGCTCTCCTCTCTAATGGTCTGGTTTTTAGTATGACTGACACTCATTCAACACTTTACGTGACCTTCAAAGAATGCAGGATTTTCACTCAAACTAAAGAGGAATCTCAGTGAAAGAATTATATGGGTCACCAGATAGTCTGTGTTTTTTGAGTGAGCCAAAATAATAGTTCCCACCTGCTCGAGCAAACATACACTGTGTGTCCTGATTAGGAATCATGCTTGCCAGTTCTTTTCCTGCTCAGTGGAAAGGACTTAGCAGAGTTCATCATTTCCTCAGTCAGATGATATAGTCAGCAGGAAGGGCCAGAAGCTAAAACAGGCTTAACCACCTTTCAGTCCATGGCTAGAAAGTGCTGCTTCTTTATCCTGCTGAAGAGAAAAAATCAAATTCTTGTGGTTTAGAGAAAGCTAAATATTTCATTATTAAGTCCAGTCTTTTCAAATCTTATCCTTGGTTCTGAATCAAGCAGCTCAAGCAGTTCCTCACTGTTTCCATGGAGTCAGAGGTTTCTGTCTCACCAAATCAAAACTGAGAAACAATTATGCTTTACATCTAACAGCTCAAGTGGGTTCACACTGGCCACCCACTTGCAGACACTGAATCTCTAACTCCTTTGGTCCAAATGTACTAGCTCATTAAGCAATATTTTCCAAGTAATTTTGTGTATGTAAACATTGAACAAAAGGCTAAATATGGTAGCAAAGAAGAACTGAATACTGCACAGCAAGGTTTGATGTTAGCAGCCAATTGCCTCCCCTGCAGTTGGAAGACAGCTTGGGTAACTATTCCAAAGATTTATGAGCAATCAGTTCTAAATTAATCCAAGCTCTCACACCCTTTACAAGTCTGAATTTGAGCTACACTCACACAGTTTAATGCAGTATTTAGCTTTGTGTATTGTGGAACATTACTAGCAGAGTGAAAAAAAAAAATTCCTCTTTAGCATTTTCTTCCCATTTTTAGCTTTTATTTTCCCAAGCAATTTGAAAGGAAATGGACCATGAGGAGGTTTTCTGCATCAAGCTATAAAGAGAAGTTTCCTGTCAGTCAGTTCTAGAAATTATACAATCCCATTTTGGAGCTGGAACAAAATCATTAGATCTGTGATACTCAAAACTGTTCTGAGATACCACTTTCATACTGTTTTTAACAGTACAGTGAACAACACAAAGAAGTGGCATTAGGTGCTTTTCAGTGGCTCATTAAACAATCAACTGTTGGTGCCTATGTGTGACCTTTAGCTCTACACATCTACCTCTTTATTAGTTCAGCTTCTGAGGGCTCATACCCAACAAATAACACTGATAGAGTTAGGTGCTAGGTGCATATGCACATAAAGTATAATTTCTTCCTCTTCACTACAAATTTGCCTCACTCTTTGAAAAATAAAACAGTTTGGGAAGTATCCCATCAGTTCAGAAGTATGTTAATGAATAGAAATTTGCCATTTTTATTCCAGTAAGACCCTAGTATATTGTCTGTGCTCAGCTGGTTGTGCATATACGTATCTACAAAAATGAATCAATTATATGTAACATTAGATTGTTTTTTACTTTATATTATGCTAAAAAAACAAACAAACAACAACAAAAAACACCCAAATACAGCTATTATGGGGTCAACCAGGTGACAGTGGTTAGATGAAATACAATATCTATTGTGGAGTTCAATCGTTACCTAAAAATACATCCTCAAGCCTTCTTGTTAGTAGGAAATAAATTAACGTGTTTTGTAACTACAGACAACCTCATATATTATACCATATGAGATGCTTAAGTTTTCTTCTCATAAACTAATGTTAGTAATTTATTTCTTTCTCTGAATGTAATACTTAAATATGTAAGAAATATGAGTCATAAATAGAGAGACAAGCTTAAGTTCTTTTTTAAAATGCTCATGTTCTCATTATTTCATCACCATCATATTAGAGAAATTATCAAGTTCTATTCAAGCAAGTTGAAAGAAATGGAAAATGAAAAAGGAGTTGAATTGTCTATGATAGAGCCTCAGAGTTAATACTTTACATCAGTAGTTTAATAAGTACTGATGTTGCACAATGGTTATTAATTTCCTTTACAACTAAATACTCCCTCTTCTTACACACATCAGATTATAGTTTTGATTTTGTTTTCATTACTCATTGATGCTTATTTACTTTGACTGACTGGCTATCCAAGTATGCCAAGAAAATCCCATTTTACAAGATTGGCTCCAGAATTACAGAGTTTTCAGATATGTACACTCTTTTTTTATATATATTGTGATTAAAAGCTAGTAACACTTATTCAACTACCTGCCTAGCCACCTTGCTGTAGCTTCTACAAGTTCTGTCCTTCTGCTTTATCCTGATCTTTATTACCACCCTCTGTTCCATTCATCATGTCTGTCTGTGAACGCTAAGTTCTGAAGGGCAGATCAGCTACAAGTCTCCAGAGGAGGCACAGAGGAGACATACACACACACACACACACACAGAAAAAAAAAAAAACAAAAACAAAAAAAAAAACAAACATGGACATTATTAGAGGAAAGGAGGCAGAAAGGCTGAAGTATCAAGTGAACTAAGAAGACATCAGGAGAGAAATGTGTCAGATGTGTCAGAAAATATTAATTTAAAGAGATGAGGCATAAGGCTTAATATTAGGAAATTTTATGGAACAGCTAGAGAGACAGGATTAAAAAAATAAATAAATGAGAGAGAAGAAAAGACGAAAAAGGACAGAAGAAAAGGATGAGTAAAGCCTTTAAAAGTACACCAGAATAACCCTAGGCTAAAAGTAAAATAAATGTCAAATATGTGGCAAAAAGGAATGGGAAAAATAGGTGCAAACCAGAAGGAAGGAACTGCTACTGACAGAGGAATTTATTTAGAAATGTAATTAAAGTGGTTAAGCATATTAGTACACTATAGACCAGTGAACTAGGATGCCACCTACAAAACCTAATTCCAATGTCACTTGCAATAAGGACCAAATAAATTATAGTCAATTTACACAGAGTTCAATTTGCTTTTTCTGCTGAGAAACCCAATCAGAGCTTACATACACTTTCCTTTGAAGGGTGAGACCAGTCAAACCAGGCTGAAACATATTTTAAAGAATATACTACAAATACACAGGCCTAATTAGTAACATTTTACAAACAGACAAGTGGAGTCTGTGATAGCATAGATAGGAATTTTTTCTAAAGTTTAGGATTTGATAGTTGAAATTTAGGTTACTTACCTGAAAATTAATAGCTTTGTGAACATTAGCTGAAATTCAGACTTCAAGTCTCATGGGAGCTTATAAAGAATTTGAAAATATATAGTTAACAGAAAGGTTAATCATAGGTTAATGGTTCTTATGACTGAGTAGAGTGGGGAGAAAGTGCAGAAATTTTAGTAGGTTTTCCACGTTATCTCATTTCAGATCGAAATCTCCGAGGGCTGTAAAGTGACTATCCTGCCTCTGTTTCTCAGATGAAAACAGTCTAGGGACATACCAGGCCATTAGTGTCTAATCAATTTGACATCAGTTGAGGAAAAAGTGCAAAAAGCAATATTTAGTAAATCAAAAGCGATCTGTGCAAAAAGTATTGGACAGATTAATCTTCAAAATAGATGCTGAAAACAAGTAATCAGCCTTGAAAATATCTGGCCAAATTCTTACCTTGAGAAAGTAAATTAAGATACTGGATATTCCATTAATTGCATGTTTGCATATATATTGCATATATATATTGCCTAGAGAGGTTGTGGATGCCCATTCCCTGGAAGTGTACAAGACCAGGCTGGATGGGGCTTTGAGCAACCTGGTCTACTAGAGGTGTCCCTGCCAATAGCAAGGAGTTTGGAACTAGATGATCTTAATGGTCCCTTACAGCGTAAACCATTCTTTGATTCTAAATTATTCCTATATCATCAGATAAAACTGTGAGAACTCAGAAGATCAGCCAGAAATGGCCAAGAAATTCAAGTCATCCTGACTAAGGTTAAGGCTAGATCTGAAGAAACAGCACCTCCAGCAAAGCTGACTTGAAGCTAATAAAAAGATTAGGCCTATGGTAATCACCATCAGTTGAACCTTTCTTTCTCTCCCCATATCAGTCAGGTGCATACTGTATATTCCCTGAGTGAAAGAGAAAGTGAGTAAAAATGAGTATTTACTAAACTATTAGAATGATACTGCAGATTATTCCTACTGTAGTAACATGGGAGAACTGTGGTAACCATAACTTTTGTGACACACAGTCAAAACAGTGCTGATTTTTAAAATGATCTAAAGAGGTAAGTTGTTTTTTTTTCCCCGATGGACATTTTTCAAGCATCAGAATGACAACAGCCTGGCAAATTGCTCTGAACACAAGTCACAATTCAGTCTTTGAAGATATTTTACTCAGCCTTTCACTACTAATCCAGGAAATGAGTTTTTTTTTTTTTTTTTTTTTTTCTTCTTGTTCTCAGTAAAAATTGAAAAGTTCCCAAATTAGAAGAAAAGGGTACATTTGCACTTTAATCACTTGTCTGGATTTGTTGAACATAAATCAGACATCCAAACCCCATCAGCATAGAAGAAATTATACTTAGACTCTTCCTGACATCATTTAGAAATCTCATATGCTATGTGCTTCATATCACAAAAATTTATGGATTTTTTTTTTTTTTTTAAATTTTGGA
>PPHD01023509.1:0-12441 GCA_002909625.1 Bambusicola thoracicus
TAATAAGAGGAACAATCATTTTCCATAATAAAACAGTTGTAGAGAGCAATGAGGTCACCCCTCAAGCCCCTCTCCTTCACACTAAATAGTCCCAGTTCACTCAGCAGCTTGTCATACATCTTGTTTTCTAGTTCTTTCCCTAGCTTTGTTGCTCTTCTCTGCGCACACTCATGCAACTCAATATCCTTCTTGTAGTGAGAGGACTAAAGCTGAACACAGCATACAAGATGTGGTCTAACCAGTGCTGCCTACAAGGATACAAGGACAGTAACTTATGTCATCCTGCTGGCCACAGTATTTCTGATACAGGCCAGGATGCCATTGGACTTCTTGGATGCCTGGGCACACTGCTGGCTCATGTTTACTCACCTGCTGACCATAACCCAGGTCCTTTTCCACCAGGCAGCTTTCCAGCCACTCTTCCCCTAGCCTGTACAACTGATGGGGTTGTTGTAACACAAGTGCAGCACCCCATACTTAGCTTTGTTGAACTTCATGAGATTGGAGTTGGCCCAATGACCTAGCCTATCCATATTCTTCTGGAGACCCTTCCTACCCTCAAGACATCAACATTCCAGCCTAACTTGGCATACTCTGCAAACTTACTGAGGGTGTTCTTGATCCCTTCATCCGGGTCACTGACAAAAAAGTTAAATAAAACTCACCCCAGCAGTGAGCCCTGGGGGATGCCACTGACATCTGGCCACTAACTGGATTGAACTTTGTTCAGTATGATCCTTTAAGCCTGATCATCCAGCCAGTTCTTCAGCCAGTGAACTACACACCTGACCAAGCTATGAGCAGCCCATTTCTTCAGGATAGTATTGTAGAAGGTAGTGTCTGATGCTTTATTAAAATCCAGGTAAACAATTTTATATCAGCAGTACTCTATCTCTGATATGTCAGCTTCTTCCAGAAGGAACTGGCATAGTGTGACATGATAAGCCATTAAGAAAATCCCTATCAACTGGCATTAATTATATCACATATGCATAAATATGCATTTATCTTCCTTGTACCAGATGTTTTCTTGTGGGAGTTTTTTTGTTTTATTTGGTTTGTTTTTCCCCCATTGTACTGCTGAAGCTGAGTCCACCCATTTTTTCTTTCAACACTGATCTGTTCAAGAAATAAAAGTTTTCTTGTGGACTCCTCTGAGTTCTCAAGGAACTTACTGACAAAACACAATTTAAAACTCCTGGTCTTGTAGAAGTTCTTTTATCACTGGAATGGAAAGACTTCACTGATTTTATATGCTGTCGCTATGTCATTTGTGTCAGTAGAAACACTTATTAAACACCTCCCTTCCTTGGAGAACACTGGAGGTTCAGTTATCATTAAAGAAATGATCTGAGCCTGTGGCCGTGTACAAATTTTCCATGCCTCTCTTGGAATCTCCATTTAGTGTCTCTTTGCTGTGCCATCTTGTTCCATTTCGCTCACACACTCACATAATTCACTCAAATTCACTGCCTTGCAAATATGGTTTCATTGAAAGTTTTTGCCCAGGGATACTTTAAACATACATGACATTTTTTAAAAATAAGGGCAAACATTAATCAGGCTAGAAATACAGAACTGATGATAAGAGGAGCACTCATTTTCCATAATAAAATATTTGCTGGACTGCTATGCATGACTATTTTTACAGTGTTAACAATATTTAGACAGTTCTTTGCATAGGCACCACTTTAAAACGCACACATATTATCACTCTTCCATCACTGAGAAGGACCGGTTCTATTAAAAAAAACAAAACAACATGCACACACACACACACAAAACAAAATCAAACAAAATCTAAAACAGAACAACAAAAACCAACCACAGTAACAAAATATATTAATTTTCCACAGCTTCTTCTGTTGACAGTCAGGAACAGACCCACTTTTAACCACTGATAAGAATTGTGCACTATTAAAGACTTAGACCTTTACAGTCCCTCTTTTGACAGTCACATCCTTGAGAGCAACCAGTTTTCTGGGTGACCTGTTAGAAGTCATCCAGTGAACACAATACCCTGACTAATGGGATAAGCCTCGAGGGTGGGAAGGAGGAATGAAAAGGACAGATGGAAATCAAAACTACAACACTGAAGTTAAATGTCTACTGAAGCAGTGCCAGACCTCACTGCTTGAAAATGATTTAGTTTACCACCTTTCATCTTCCTTCTCTTTCTCTCCTTCCTTTTCTCCCACAGATAAAGGTGGGAACAGTGAAGTAGGCTACTGGAAAAATACCTGGCACCAACTTAGGATTTTGGTGACAAGACCTTTTGTACTAATTCCAGAATCAGCTCTCCTGTGGACATAGCCTGCAAGGAATTCATTTTTCATCTGGCCTACTTTATTTCACACTCATATAACAGAGTGGGCTGGCAAAGCTCAGGTCTGGAGCACAAGTCCAGGGAATGAGATCTGAGGCACTTGAAGATTCAGTTGACTCAGCATTTGGGTGTGGATACAGACTACTGTGTTAAGCATTTGGGAGCTCAACAATTTTGATGTGTGCACAGGTACAGGCACAAATGCTCCAAAGAGATGGTGATGGGCTGCCATTAATGCCTGCAGTTGCACTATTCCTCATCTGTATCCCAGCACAACCATTCTTTTTTTCCCCCAGAGATTTCAAAAACAGACAGAGGATGAGTTTTCACACATTCAGCACTAAGCCGGAGAAGATACAGAAGACATGAGCAGAGAACCACATGGTGTCCCATATTTTTTAAAATGTTATAGGGAAATTTGGAAAGCTTAGTTAAAGATTTGTAACTCTGGTCTCTCCAAGCATTCAAGCTCTAACAGATTTGATCATCAAGGTTTTTCAGTTTGCTATTAATAAACCTGTGCAGTCCCTTGGGTTTCTGCAGCTTTTTGTCAAATTATAAAACCAAATGTATGTTCTAGATGCCTTTCTCACTAAATAGCAAACTTTCTATTCAGACAATGTTTTGCTTGTTTGATCTGAAGTACTCTAGGCAATCTAGGCAGTCCATATCTCCTTGTACCTCTGGGTAGCAGGGAATCTAGACACTGGATGTCAGGTTTGTGGGATGATGCAGATAGGAGGAGATGCAGCCACAACCCAAGCTCTGTGGTGATAGAAAAAGGTTTTCTTGTGCAGGGAAAAGTGTAAAATATCTTGCAATATATTGCTGTATTGCTATATTGCTAAATATATTGCAATATATTGTTATATTTCCCTGCAATACAGCAGGGCATTGAGCGAGGTTGAAACCCAGCCTTGAAAGAGGACACATCTCGTAAGCACAGAGGCAGGGGGAACATGTTTATAATAGTTTTTATTACTTGTTTTCATTAAGTACTGTTTTAAAAGTTGTTCATTTGCATCATATTCCAGTTACGATTTTTAGAGTTCAGAAGCATATATGGCCTTTTTTGAGGGGGCAGGGAGGGAAGGAGTTGCTGCCTAAAGGAACAGGAAGACATGCCTGTATTTGAGTCTTGTGATCCAAATCTGAAGATAAAAAAAAACATGAATACATCCTGTATTCAAAGACCCCATAGCAGTTAACCCCATGGGACTGAAAAATATACTCCAAAGAGAATTTAAGCTTCAATATCTTCTGCTCATAATAATAAATGAACAGAGAGTGATCTCATCTCCTGCTGAATTTAGGGTTTACATTGCCACCAGAGCAAAACAGCATCCAACCAGGATTTACAGTCAGAGGAGCTTATGACTAACAAAATTAAGTATCATTTAAAAAAAAAAAGGAAAAAAAATACAAATAAAAAGTTCCTGGCCTATGTTTTCAACTGCAGATAAATATTAATGCCTTGCAACATAGACAGCTCTTCCGCTCTCCAAAATACTTTACATTTTAGAAGCTTCCGATACCCGGTTCATTAAGCAGGAGCTAACACTGTAATTTAAAAGCATTAGAAGCGATGATTCAACACAATCTAAGTTTCTCTGACAACCCTGTTTTAACACAAGTAAATCACTGCTGTGCTCAACAATTTAGTCTTCTGCATTCTCCTTATAATTACTTCTGAATATGGACTTTGCTACCTCATAACCTGACAGCATCCACTTTCCATCAAAGAAGGTAAATGCACTGTTTTTACAACCCATTCCACTGCGCTGTAACACACCTGCTTTTTTTTGAGCCAAATACTTGAGCTCAGATATGGCGTGGTACTAAAGTTTCACTTGGTGACACGTCTTCTGTGCTTTAGTAAGCTTTCAAAAGCCTTGTTATTTCATGGTCTACACAAGAGTGGCGCTGTGCAGTACCGCTCTCCTTCCCTGGAACTCAGAAGTAGTTATACCACATTTTCAGTGTATGTCTGCCAAGAAGGAATGCCTGACCCATCTGTTAAGCCCGAATTGTATCATACTGATCATGAAAAGGGAGGCTTTTACAAGCTCATCATAGGTCTCTCTTGGGATTGATCCTATTTCCCAAGCACCTCTAGAGTCATATGATAAGAGTTTGGAATTTTTAATCAAATAGTGGAAAAAATACATTTCAAGTAGCTCTTTAATAGCTCAGTAATTACTAAGCACAGTGAAACAAAAGTTACCTTAGTAAAACTTCTGTGCTACCCTCACAACAGGCTGAGCCTTGTGACAGCTTTGTGCAATCCTCAGCTACCTGCAGAAACAATTCAGCCCTGGATCAGAAACCACCTGCTCTGCTGCTGTCACAGCTTATTCCACAGCTCCCACAGGACTCTAGAAGAGGATTAGATGTCAGCGGACCATTTCCAACGTAGCTAGAGTCAGCTTAACATGGAGATTTCTTCTTGGTATGAGGGGCAGTCCAGAAACCCTGGGATGTAGTAACGAAGTGTTAATTAGTCTGACCACATTCCCTCAACCCCATTGCATGAAGACTGCTTTGCAGCTAGATACAACCCATGCAAAGGTGTATCTGAGATCTGGTAGTACAGAGGATCTACTGCAAGGGGACAAAATCACTGAATTTGGCCTCCAGAAAGAAAACAGCAAATGCAAGTCCTGAAGCCCTCAGGCTTCACCCAGTGATAGAGCTCTGACTAAGCTGAAGAACTTTCATCTTAAGTTATTCATGTCTGTGCATTTTCCTTGTATTACTCTTATTACATTTTACAGAAATAATGACAGAATGGCCTTCAGTAGGAAATAAAATACAAGTGTTATGTCAAAGCAGAGAATATCCAAGGTCCGTGATTAAGCATCCAGTCTGAAAAAAAAGGCCTATGTCTATATCCTCATACATTTATCTACTACAGAAGCAGAGTGAGTCATTTCAGGACTCATTATAGCTTAAGGTGCAGGTGAGCACAGTCAGCTTCAACATGCCTCTACCACTTAGTTTTCCATATAGATGAAATTTACATTCTAGCTGTGAAATCCCGGATGGCAGGAGAAGAAATTCATTTTTTATCAACAGGAGATCTCACAGAAGGTCTCAGAAGAAAAGTCTTTCTAGAGAAAGCCCACCTTTGGAGAGCTCCATGCTCATCAAAAAAGATGGCATAAGAGCATTGCAGTATAATCATACATAACTAAAAAGGCACCAGCATTTTTCAGCAAGAGCCTAGGTGTTCCCATAGCTGCCAAGCAAGGAGGCTTATAACAGTTCTGATCTCACTCAGCACAGCTCCACTGAAAAACAGAAATGAAGATGCTCTGTGTTTTCCAGTGTGATAGAAGGTGGTGGGAAGGTTATGGCTCATTTCAGTCTTCAGCAGAGGTTACCTGACTGCACTGAGCAGCTAAAGGAGTTGAGCATGGCTGTGCCCATACAAGTGTGAGTACAAATCAATGAAGATACATTTCTACAAAGACAAATGTCCAGGCTGACAGTTCCTTCAAGTTCAAACTAGAATCAAGTGACCTGTGTGTGACATTAGGTTGGTTTGATGTTAGGTATTTATGGCTTATTGCAGAAAACAGCTGTAAGAGTTGGATCTAGTGCTGTCTCTGGAGATTACAACAAGCACCTTCTTTAAGTTTTCCTACCACAGGAGGCCAGCACGGCCTTCAAAACCTCAGAAGATAAATTGCTATTCTCTATATATAAAGAAACGCACACACACATGAAATGAAGATGAAAGTGACAGGCAGCTACAATTTCTGTAGAATCTAATTTGTTCAGTACTGCAGAGCAGAGTTTGGTGTTGTTTTGACATGAAAGTGGATAATCGAGCAGCCTAGCTTTTTCCACATTACTTGGCGTCATAACTGACCTAATCTCTACGCTATTAGCAGGGCAACACACCTAACACTTTCACTTTTTCTGCCTTCATCTGCTGGAAGTCACACATGTCTCTCAGGGGAGATACTCATTGTCCCCATCTTCTCTACATCTTGGACACAAAAATGTGTTTATGTTGCTATTTCTCTAATGGCTCATGATAACCTTCAACAGCAAGCAAATATTAATTAGGTAGAAGACCTCTTTTCTACCAAAGGCCTAAATGAACCTCAGCCCAGGTCTTCAGACAGTTTGGAACTAAAATCCATCTCTTAACAGTGCAAGAATTCATTCTTCAAAGTGGCATTTGGTGTCCTTAGAAGGGAACAGGAAGACATAACCACAGCATCAGGTACGATGACTAAACTAGTCCTGTCCTGACGGCCCACTTTTGTAGTCATTTATCCCTTAACTTGTGTGGCAAACTGAGAAACCACTGTGAAGATGAACTCAGCAAGTTTTATGGCCAGCAATAATTATTTTTTATTTCCTTGAGCATGGAGGCTAGGAGCCTGAGCTTTGAATAAAATGTAGCTGCTCTCTGATCTCTAAAAAAATATATATATATATATATGATAATCTGGAAGGGCCCTTATATCAGTCCATGGCAGGAAGCCTAGCACTCTGTGAAGCTGTGGACCAAGACTGAAGTTTTGAGTAAGCACAGATCATTTTCCCATTAGCTGCAACTGTTCCCACAAAACAGCGCCTACTACGGAAAAAAAGAAACAACCCACAACTGAATGACTCATAAGGCTGGAGCAACTCTACTATGAAGACAGACTGAAAGCGCTGGGGTTCAGCCTAGAGAAGAGAACCCTTGGGACAGACCTCATTGCAGCCTTCCAGTACTTAAAGAGGACCTACGGGAGAAATGACAGGACAAGGGGTAATGACTTTAAACTAAAAAAGGGTGGGTTCAGATTAGATGTAAGAAAGAAATTTTTCATCATCACAAGCATTTGGAACATGTTGTCCAGAGAAGTTGTGAATGCCCCGAAGTGTTTGAGGCCAAGTTGAATGGGGCTTTAGGCAACTTGACCTAGTGTCCACTTTTCACTAGATCAATTGAAATTAGATGATTTTTAAGGTTCCTTCTTTCTCAAACCATTCTGTAATTCTATAATTCTATTCCTTGAACATGTTTAAAGACGACAAAAACCATGCTACATCAAGTGCATAGTGTGGCTGGACTGAAGCTAACTCTACATGCAGGACGAGAGATCCCTAAGCAGTGTTTGAAAGGCAGTCTGTATTTTTACAGTCAATCACACATCCATACTGCCTTGCATCCATTACCAATCCTATCAGAATAAAAAGACTACTGTAACTCGAACATATCAGGTGAAAATGTATCATCAAGATGAGAACAAGAAGCACATCTGAAGAAATAAGATTATTGGCAAACAAACAGCAAAAAGGAAAAGAATATTGTAATTCCCAGTGAGCATACTAATTACTACTAATAAAGTAATTAACATTTTTAAAAACCTCAAAAAAAAAAAAAACAGAAAAGAAATTGGCTGTGCAAGCTCTAATTAATACTGTAATAATTTGTCACAACCTAAAATGAGAAATTTTTGATCTTCATTAAAGCAATAATTTAGAAGTTATATCAAGGAAAAACAATCATGGGAAATGGGACTCGAAAGAACTCAAAAAAAAATCATAAACTCCATTCTCTTATCATGAATCACAAACTGTTTCTGTATCACAGTACCTGATGGATCATTTTTTGACTTGTTTCTAAACCTTCAGATGAAGAAACACCCCAGCCTGCTCCCAGACAAGAGTTTAGCTTTTTTTGACAGTGATTCAGACTCTTGCACTTCCCTCCTCCCTCTTCTAAACTCAATTTAAACCAGTATTCTGTCATTGCGATACACATGGAGAATGGTTTCTCTCTTCCTCATTGAGTAAATATGAAATACTTGAGCAGGAGGGTTGGACTAGATGATCTCAAGAGGTTCCTTCCAAGCTCAGTGATTTTGTGCTTCTGAGAGTACTCCTGCTAAGTGTAGGATCCAAACAGTGCTACCAGGAAATGTCTTGCAGGTAAAGATAATAAAAGGTTTGGTTCTGGACAAAGCATTATGCTTTTCTGGAATTGAAAGAAGATACTAAAGATTTCATTACTTCTCATTTTCTGACAGTCCTTATAAATTCAGCATGCCAGGTATGTCACTGTATCTTCATGAACACCTTACCTTGGAATCTTTCTCCATACAAGATATTGTGAAGAGACACGAGAAGAAAAAAAAAAAAAAGAAAAGAGAGAGAGAGAGAGAAAGAGAGAGAGAGAGAAGAGCTCTAAAAGGCAGCTATCATCTCCATACCTCCTTTGTGCAGTAGGAAGTGCTGTCATAGCTGTGACACCCCACCTCACAAGATGAGCATTGCACATGACATATATGACAACTTTGCTCAGTGTTGGAAAGAGAAAAGCCACAAAAGGACAAAAAAGGATTCACGAAGCATTTTCCCAAATGCTGAAAAAATTCTACGATGTTGTTTGCCATGTAAATACAAGTTGCTGTGTGACTGCTATTGCATTCCATTCTCAATCCATTCTCCAGGCTATTTTCCTGATTTCAAGAGCTCTGTATGATAAGTCTGTTACCATGACCAAGTCAAAAGCAGAAGAAAAGTAAGGCTTCTCCATTCTAGCACTATTTTCTTCCTTGTCTTCTTGTAGGATACTTTTTCCCTCACTTGAGAGAATTATGAAAATGTATCTCTAATTGATTTTATTTTTTGCACGCGCAAAATTTCTGCAGGGAAAGGTGTAATTTGTAGTGCACATGGGAATGCCCATATAATAGGCATGGCTGAGGCTCCCTACAGTTCAGCAAAGGTAAGTGTGGGCTTCACATTGTATCCCTTTTACAAGCAAATACCATCTAAGTTGCCATCTGTAATGAACTAATTTTCATCCACCAGCATCTCTGTGGAACAGGTTTCTCTTAACTGTTAACTTTACTACTATAAAACTTAGTTAAACTCAGTATTTCTGTTCCCAGTGGCAAAGTATAGCAGCCTGTGGGAAACCTTCTCTAATATATTTCACCCAAAGGAAGGCAAGAGCAGCTAGTTCTACAACATACACAAAACACAGACTCCTGGTGAAAAAACTCATGTGCTTTATATCTTTGTGTTTCCATTTCTAATATCAGGAGTATTCTTACAGCTAACTTAGGCAAAAATGCACTTATCATGTTCCAGATCCCATCTCATCCTTATTCCCAATGCTTTCCAAGGATCCTGTAACAGATTTGTTAACACTGAGCTGGAGTTCAGAGGAAATCTAAATTCTCAGCCAAAAGATTTTAGTAACCCCCTGCCAGTGGTCAAGAGGTAACTGTACAATGCCCACAGTAAAACATGCCTTAGCTCATGGGTGTCCAACCTTTTGTCTTGCCTGGGTCACATGTAGTGAATAGGTCTTAGGCTGCATATATATAGGTCAGTTGAAAAGTAATTCCTCCTATTTATTTCTATTTATTTTTAAACAGCAACAGCTACAAAGAGCACAACAACACTGTTTGATAGAGCACATTCTCAGCTACAGAATGCTATTTTTCAACACAGTCACCACCATTAGCTGTGCATTTTTGCCAGCAGTGAACAAGAGCCTGCACACTAACAATGTGCACCAGTGATGGTGACCCACTGTCACCACTGCTGAAATGCACCACCCACCAACTCATTGTGCTCACATCCACCGTTTGGTCTCCATAAACATTCAACAAGCATCAGTGAGTGCCAATGGGTGCAGTTTTTTCCACAAGGAGGAATTCAATGACACACCTTTGCTTCATAGGTACTTCCATGTCATACGCCATTTTGTCAGACTGCCCCTCTGCTGCCATCTGTCACACAACAATAAAACAGGAAGCTTCAACACCTGTTGCCATATCATCAGCATCTGCCTCTGATGCTATGGGCCAACAGAATAAAAACAGGAGGCATTACTTTCAGAGAAGCCATTGCAAAATATACAATATGGTTAATATATAACAAAATATTTTGATTTTCAATATTGCTCTAAAAATATTTAAAGAAGAGAGGAATAAAAACATAAAACTAGTGGGATATTTCACCTTGTTTTTGTTTATGGTTTTATGAAGCTGACGAATAACAAACTTTCTTGTCCTTGACTATTCAAATCCCCAATCAAATTATTTTTAGAAAAACACTCCTTTGCATTGAGACAAGCATCATGCTTATCAATTAAATAAGAAGTATAACATCTAGATCTGAACTCACAATTGCTGGAGGTTGGAAATTGCTCTGGGAGAGATTCCCACTGCACTCATCCATTTGCTGCCTTACCAACATATCCACACAACAGTGTTATACGGTCCTTTCATCTGATCTGCCAGATTCCTGGAATCTAGGAATCTTCTGAACCGACCATAAACAGCAGAAAATTTGATTTCACAGATTTACAGCGTTCACTGTACAAAAGGAAGGATTAAACTCACAGAATTGGGAAGTACAGTAGGAATTAAATATTGGGGGAATTTCAGTCACAGTAGCCACAAAGCAGCTGCTAAGAAATACCATGAGCTAGGGCCCCAAACCCAACTCTAGTGTTTTAAGATTTCTGCTCAGTGCTTGTTTCAACCAGATTTGTCATGAAGATTTTCATCTTACATCATGGCTGCCATCATGCTGCCTGGAATGATGCAGGTCAATTCTGCTGCATACTAACAGAACTGAGGATCATAAGGCAGAATCTTTCTTTATCAGCCCACTTTTAACCATGATCTGTCCCTAACAGGATTCCCTTTGTGTTTCTCCTAGGTTTATTAACAAAAAATGTTTTCTTGTAAGCCTGTTGGCCTGTAGGACAAATACAAAAATTGTTCCAACTCACTACAAGACAGAAATTCTGTCCGTTTGTAATTTATTCTGCCTTACATTTCCAAATTAGATTACAGAGTAGGTTGAAACAATTTGTAGTCTCTCATCATTTTTAAATTCATGTGCATACAGAACTCATCTTCTCCCACATGCTTTAGTCAGCTTGCACCACCAATAAAAACGCATATAAAGGGGGCACAGAAGTTACTTCTGAGACCCACAGGTGAAAACTGAGTTCTTAAATGCTGTGGAGCAGCCTGCAATTCTGGTAGTCAGTATCAGTAGAAAATATACCCCAATGAATGGAGAACTGCAGTCTTGGTACATGCCATAAAACATGCAGGATGGGTACCTAAATGCACAGGATAAGTCAAAATTGCACCTTATTCTCAGAAATAAACATATATCCTTGTTGCATAAAATTTTGGTCTATTTCTGCCTCACTAATAACATACTTAGTGCTGAATAAAGATATTCTGTATATGCTTCTGGCCATTTTCTGGCCATTCATTATCAGTGGTCATTTATATCCCTCTTAATTACTTCTATATTTTTTTACTAACCCTTCCCAACTAGAGTTTGAATGTTGTCTGCTCATAGTTACATACATTTTACTCTTCATTGCTTTTAGTTTCCACATGAGAGCTGGGCCACCTTCCAAATCCATGGCAAGCTGTCTTAGGAGTCCAGCCACAGAAATCTTGAGCTGAGATTGTGTTGCATCTCACATGAAAACAAACTGCAGAAGTGTATTTCTCATATTTTTATCAAGATCCTGCAAAGAATCCTGTCAGTGTATTGTTCCATGCTATGCACTGGGCTTGCAACTGGAAAGTCTCTACAGCGGGATATTGGTAGCAAGCATCAGAAGATTCAGGTTGCTACCTGTGTGTAGTCCTCATTTTTATGCGTGATAGGTCAATGTGAAGGGATCAAATAATGAAATTGCAAATGAACTTAAATTGGTTGTAGAGCCACAGCTCTCCTTGAGGGCTGAAAAAAAATGAGATAATAATGACACTGTCAGAGCAGGATGTCTGCACAGCTATGTCTGCTACACACAGTACACTGGGAACATGAAATCTGAGAAAAGGAATGGGCCCAAGCTGTCCAGGTGGAAGATGAGAGGTAAGGAGGCAGCCACAACAACCATCCCTCCCAGTTCACCCTGGCCCTTTGAAGTTATTCCACAAATGCAGCCCTGCAGTAATGCAATACTGCCAGTGTAAGCACAGAAGCACAAACTATGCAGTGACTTTGCATGGTGTCAGTGAAGAGACTTGTTAGACGTTCTTTTTCTCATAAGACTTTGACCCTCTGGAACTATAATTATACTGGTGATTTAGCCCTTTTTTTTTTTAGCCTTT
>PPHD01023510.1:0-12441 GCA_002909625.1 Bambusicola thoracicus
GGAAGCCTGGTCTGGTGGTTGGTGACCCTGCACACAGCAAGGGGGTTGAAACTCGATGATCATTGTGGTCCTTTTCAGCCCAGGCCATTCTATGATTCTATGATAACACAGCCACCCTTCTCTATTTGTCCAGTGGTGGACCCAAAGGTTGATTTTCGTGTTTGAATTGCTGAAATTAGTTATACTGTTAATATAAAACAGTGGAAATACTGTGCTACATTGATCACTGTGCTGAATATCATCCCTTTGTATGGCTCTTCTGAAGTAGGTAGGGTTTTCCATGTGTGAAGTGAAAGCTTGCTTATAAATCCTTCCTTTTATCATATGCATGGCAGACTATGTTACTGCAAGCCATGCCACAATTGGGCCCTCAGTTATGATTCAGTTTGAGTTAAAGAATCGTGGAATGGCTTGGGTTGGAAGGGACCTTAAAGCCCATCTAATTCCGACCCCCTAGCCTAGATCAGGCTGCCCATGGCCCCATCCTACCTGGCTTTGAATGCCTCCAGGGATGGGGCATCCACAGCTTCTCTGGGCAGCCCATTCCCCCACTCTCTTTGGGCAAGTGCTTGTTTGTGTCAGGGTGTCACTGCTACAAGGTGCTTCAGTTACAGGAGCAGGGAGTGATTTAGGACACTGAGGTAGCCTAGAAATGGTTGTACATGTTCTGTCTGCTTTTCTGTTGTAAAAACCCCCACCTTGCTAACATTTTAATGATCAAATATAAGAGTATAATGGAAAATATAGCAGAGTATAGTGCAGCAAGATGCCAGTCACCACTGTCTGGAACAGACGCATCAGATGTTCAACATCGTGCTGGTGAAACTGGCCATTGGTTTTGTCCTTGTCAGAGCTCACAAGGACACTTTAACAAATACATTGTTTTGCTTGCCATGCATGAGAGAAAATCTATAGTGTAAAAAACTTTGATGGAGAAGGGATGGTGGAAAATAACTGTTTTGTAAGTGATCACTGTTAAAATCACCATTTAGAGAAATGTTTTCCTTGCTGGCTCCTGATAAGGCAAGGCTGGTGGGACCAGCTGTGTGTCTGCAGACTGCAGAGGGTCCCCGAGGACCCTGTCAAGCTGAGGATAGCTGGGTGGTGGTGTTTGTTTCTACAAGGAGGTCATTCTGGCTCCTAGCTGCAGCTGTGAGTGGCACTGCTGAAGCAGTAGGGCTGGTTAAATGCAAACAGCAACTTCGTCAAGTCCGTCACTAGGTGGTGGAGTGGCATAAAAGCTATACTTATTCCTGTAGCCTACCTTTGGGGATTGCACTGGTGTTTGGGATGAAGTGGTGTTTTTCCCCTGCAAACACAGCTGCCAAGGAAAGTTGGGTTTAATTTATTTCCCTTTCTCCTCCTTGTGAGTGAACTGCAGCCAGCTCTGTTTCCTCGTGGCATCAGTGTCAGGAACCCTGAGGGGCTCGTGTGATAGAAACAGCACTGAGCGTGTTATTAATGTGTTCGACCGAGCATGACAAAAAAGAGTGCTCGATATTTCTAGTCATGGGAATACAGCTGCTAAAGCACCATCCGGTCAAAGCTTTCTTTTACCCATGTAAGGGCTGACAGGATCTACAAGGTGGTGAATACAAACAAGTCCTGCAAAACTGTCTCCTTGACCTAACAAATAATGTTTCCTTGCAGGGCCCTATCAGTTCTGCTTTGGCTATCACCTTGCAGGTGAGTACTCTGTATTTATTGTTTACTCTGTATTTCAATTCTTGTTGTGTTAAAAAGCAAGTATTAAAGTGCCCCCTGTTTCTCAGAGAATTAGTGCAACTGTTAGATGTTCATCATCTACTGTCATCATCATGGACTATATTTGCACCTCACCTGAATAGCAATGCAGACATCAAGACCTAACCCAAGACCAACACAGTTGGGAGCCTGAGAGCAAGGCCGGCCCAGCTACCTGCACTGAGCCTGCAGAAGGGAGGTTATCACGTCACCACAGAGTGATAAGCACAGCTGTGTCAAGTTCAGTGATCCTTGTCGGCGTCCTTTGCAGTGGTTCGTCTGCCCTTTTGGGGCCCTGACCTTGGATCTGCCTCCTTGGGCCTGCAGTCAAGCCCACGACATGAAGCCCATCAAGGCATGCAGAGAAGAGGATGTGACCTTTCCATGAGACAGGTATTGTGCTTTGGCAGGGGTTTGGACTTGACGATCTCTGGAGGTCCCTTCCAACCCCTACAGTTCTGTGATTCTGTGATAGTATGGTCTTAAATAATTCCCAGCTCCTCTCCTAAATCCTGCCTGCCTTCTCCTCTTCTCTCCTGGTTGAAAAACAAAGCCTTTTTGTGTTGTTAACTTTCTGGCTGTTCAATATCTAGTTTTGCCTTTCTGATTTATTTGGACACGTAGAAGTGGAAAACTGTGACCAGAAACACACACCTTAATGTGTTGGTCTGTTTTACATTGCTCGCTAGGTGGCAGTAAAATGTTGTTCTTCCAGCGACGACAGAGGAAGTTGGGCATTCTTCAAGTGCCCATGAAGTACTCAAATCTTTTTTGATTCTTTCTAAAATATGAAATGTACAGGTGTTTATAACATCTCTGAGAGGAAAAAAACTAGGAGTCTAAAGAGTCTTTGCCCCATTTACAATTACTGTAAGTAAATGAAAATGTTACCATTCTAATGGTAGTATCAGTCTTGCATACGTTTCAGAGGTTCAGCTGAGAGTTCTTAGTGTAATCACAGAACCATAGAATTGCTGAGGTTGGAAAAGAGCACTGAGACCATCTAGCCCCACCATCAGCCCATCCCCACCATGCCCACTAACCATGTCCCTCGGTGCCACATCTGCCTATTACTTGAACACTTCCAGGGATGGTGACTCCACCGCCACCCTGGGCAGCCTGTGCCACTGCCTCACCACTCTCTGAGACAAAATACTTCCTCATATCCAACCTGAACCTTCCCTGCTGCAATTTAAGGCCATTACCTCTTGGTCTGGCGAATGTGAGAAGTTAGATATTTTCTCGCTAAAGAAAATTCCTTTATTATTGGAAATGATGTACTGTAGGTTTCTCAAGATCTTGTATCTCCTTGCGTGTTGTGCACAGTTTAATTTAGTATATAAGCTATACCAGTGGTGAACTGTACAGTAATTTAATCACATCCTAACATAATCCCTTGTTGGGCCAAAGCTCCTTCTCTCCTTTAGACTGCCAGCTTCCATGGGACCTTGAAAAGCCACGCCCCAGTGTGAGCCAATATTTGACCTACCACATCCAAACCTTGAAGAGTGCTGTTGTTTTCCCATAGTTTAATGGGGATGGGGGGGGAGGGAAGAGTTACCATCTAAGAGTTTTATTTATTATTTCTTTCTACCTTCTTCTTCAGAAGAGGGTCATTCACAGCTGACCCACTGATGAACACTTAAGTGAAAGCATAGAGATTTCAAGGTACTAAATGTGTTCAGGACACTATACTTAATGTATGCTACTTGTGTGCAAATTGCTTATATGCCTATATCCTGTGATCTCACTATTACAGAATCAAAAAATAGAGGAAAATGTTTAGAAAAGACTAATCTTTGCTACGTTGTACGCAGCTGATTTTGTTGTATCTGCTGCTCTCTTTTTCGAAGCCTATGGTAAAGCAAGTATGCAATTTAAATACTGAAATTAGGCGAGTAAAACCCAAAATACTATCGCCGCTTTCTTCAGTGTGGAATCTAGAGTGTTAATGCAGTAAAAAAGCGGATTGGGTCATGCCACTGAGATGGTAGGTATTGGTGGGATAAATAAAGTAATGTGTTGACCTATACTACAGCTCCCTGTTAAATGGAACTGCTCCTCAGGCGTATGCTTTGAAATACTCCTTAAAAGTTGGCTGAGCGAGCTGAAGTTCCCAGCTAAAAACGTTGATAACACAGAATGGTTTTTGGGGCAGAGTTCCTCTCTTAGACCTGAGTGTTGATTTCTGAGATAAGATTTCTGCCAGATGGTATTTTTAATGGAAGTGAAGCAAGCAACACTTACAAAAAGAAAACAGACCTCTGAGAAGTCAGGTTCCATATCTCTTGATCTTCCTGTAAGGAAGCAGTCTTCAAGGTCATTTGCAACATTTGCTGCCGTTTGACAGAGGGCTGATTCGACACTTTTAGTCCTGGTGAGTCTGTAGCAGCATTATGAGCAGAATGGAACACATAGCTGGTTAGCAAGGCATAACCCAGAATTGCCCCACAAAAAATGCTCTAGGTCGTCTCTTTGGTGATTTCACTTTAATTCCCTGCAAGGCCAGTTTATTTACTAGAGCACCCTGTATGCAGTCAGAACCAACTGTGGGGAGCAGCTTCGCCATGCCATGGGTTTTGTTCTCCCTTCCTCTGCAGGTAGCAGCAGCGTGCCACGCAAGTTACCTGCTGGCATGCGGATTGGCTGGGTGTATCTGAATAGGTCACCATAGGTAACGGCTGTTTGCACTTCCCAAATTATTTGTTAAGGATCAGTAGCTCATTGCAGTCCCACGCTGCTTCGTGCTTCAGTGCATCCATGTTTCTCATCACCTGGTGCTTCTGATAATGCTGGGAGAGCAGCAGGGCAGCGAGCAGGGAGGAGGTGGTGGGAAAGGACTGTCCCCAGCAGCACAGTGCCCGATCTTCTCCCCATCTCACCTAACAGGGTTGCCAGCCCTGTTTTAATGCTGTGATTTTTGGAAAAGTCACGAATAAGAAGCCAACGTAAGGCTCTGGGAGATGGGATGCATAGTCCGCTCAGTAAGCGTGCTAAATCCGTCTGCACCTCTCAAAAAAATGCAGATCTGCTCTGTCTGCAGCCACGGAGGCTGTCTGCTTTTCAAAAGCTATGAAGATTTCTGCTTTTAGCCCGAAGGTCTCTGGTTTGAAGCCTGCTGTCGGTGCTACTCTCCCAGGTACAGCAGTGTGAGGTTTGCTCGGCAGCAGCAGTGCGCATCTGTGCACAACAGCAGAGGAAATAGCTGGACTGACATGTCACAGAAAAGCCCCAGACCTGTCAGGCAACCAGCTTCCTGGAATTTTGCAGGTATATCTCTGTCCTGTCACAACGACAAATTTGCTGTATAAAAACCCTCCTCGGCTGCAAAAGCTACCTAGAAGAAGCCATGATGAGTCACATCCCTTCAGCTTCAGCGCAGCACTGCCACATCCAAATGCTAAAAAGTCAGGAGGTTTGACATAGCGACAGAGACGGACTGAAGAGTCCCTTCTTTCTGCCACAAGTCAGGCTTGGTCTGTGGTGCTGTGCAAGAGGCTGGGTGCAGCGCTTAGCTTAGAAGAAGGATGCAAGGAAGCTGGAGCAGCTCTGGGTATCTGGGTATCGGGACTTACAATGCGTCAGGAGACTCAGGAGGCACAAACATTGCTAAAATATTACTTCAGATGAACATTAATGGAAAAAAAAATAGTGAGACGTGCTGAGCTAGAAACATTGCTGTGGCTGTTAGGTTTTAATTAGCCAGGAGCTGCCATTCACACTGTGCTTCTGTGCAGCGATTGTCCTAATATGGCTGGGTCTAGGATCTAATGCTGCTGGATACTCCTTTCTTTATGAGTGCTAAGTGCTGAAACATCCATTATATGTGTCCTCCTGCCTGCTCGAGTGCTGCAGAAGGAGGCTTTTTGTACACTACCCTTTGCAGTAAATGATACTGGTTATTGACCAGTGGTACTTACTGTAGCACAGTGACACCAATGGCCCCATCTGGCCCATCCAAAGAGCGTTCCTTCTGGAATGAAATGTCTGAATGCTTTACAAGGGGGAAGTAGCACCGCCTCACCTGTTTCCTACTGCAGTATTAAAAGGATGTGTGTGCTGGGCAATGCAAAGATCGCTGCACGTACTTCCACAGTGTTCTGTGAGCTCCTTATGTGCATGTACACTCAGACACGTGTTGGTGAGAAAACTCAAATGAACATTTTTTCTTCTTTTGCCTCTTCCGTAGAAGATGCTGCATTAATATTAATGTACTTCATAATATCTGCTTTCAGGGAAAGGAACACTTTTAATCCTCAGTCTTACTTCATGTGAGTGGATACATATTTACTTGCTCAGAGTTAACTGGAATGTTTGTAATATGAATTATACTGATGCCTTTTTGGGCATCACTGTGTGGTCTGTTTGCTGACTTCTTGTCTGGAAGTCTTCATCTTTACTGCTTTATCTGCCTGGTAACTTCTGGAAGCAGTTTTCTCTTTATACCACTTACAGAATTCTGTGTACAGAACGCTGCAGCTAGGACTGCAGGTTCTGGGCCATTTCTCACATTTGGTAATGAATTTTCTGATTGAATTCCTTTGCAGATAGCACTTCATACATGCAAAACAGTGCCTACGATCTTGGTGGATTTTTTATGTATTGCATTTATAAAGCTCTAAGGAGCTGTGTCATAATCTGAGAAGGTGAGCTGTCTTGTCACATTTTTGTATTTCAAGGCATTGAAGGAAAAGTCTAAAAAGCACAAAGACAAAAATAAGTCTGTTAGCACAAAAATAAGCAACGTTAGAAAGGGCCTAAATATGTTCACGTTGTTAAATCATATTTTGAGTAACCAGATTAATTTGGGATAACTACCAGATCTGCAGCCTAATGACTGGATGCTATTAGAAGTATTCTGTCATGGGCATTCACTTATTTAATATCTGCTGTTCTGAAAGTGGTGTGGAGGGCAGGAGCAGGGTGGAAGCAATACCCAGAACCCAGTCGCTATGGGAAACACCAAGCAGCATCTGTAGGCCACTTCTCTGGAGAGGTTGGAAGAATGATGTCATGGGGAGTGAGAGAGAGGCTGCAGTTCTAAACAGTGTGGGTGATTGCTGTTTACTCAGAGGGTGTTGAGGCCATGGCACAGCTGCCCAGAGAAGCTGTGGTGCCCCATCCCTGAAGGTGCTCAAGGTCAGGTTGGATGGGGCCCTGGGCAGCCTCAGCTGGTTGCCTGGTTACAGCAGTTGCCTTGCCCATGGCAGGGGTTGGACCTCGATGGTCTTTAAGGTCCTCTCCAAACCCAAGAGCCCTATGATTCTGTGAATGGAGTACTTTGGGAGGATGAGGTAACATCCTGAATCTCTCAAGGGTCTGTGTCTGTTCCAGCTTCTGTGATGTCTGGCATGGAAAGTATGCTGAACATCAAAGAGCTAGATGGTTGTTAAACTAAATTATTTGGGGTAGAAAAAATAAAGCTCTGCCTTTCAAAATGTGGAAGAATCTCATACCAAGCAGCACTGCAGTAAAATGGCAACCTCCATTCAGAGCTAACAAGTACAAAGTAATGCATATGGGATGAAATCCACCCAACTGTATGTTGCTGAAGATGAGCTTTAAGTTACCCATTACCTCTCCAGAAATGGAGCTCAGAGTGACTGTGAGTAGTTCTAAGAAATGCTGGCTCTGATAGAACAATGTTCAAAACAGCAAACAGATTGTCAGAAATTACTAGGGAAGATGCAGTAAACAAAACAATTATTTTGTTGTGCAGTTACCTCCTGATTACTATGAGCAGTTCTGATATCCCTGTCTGAGAAGAAGTAGAGTTGAGCTGGAAAGGAGCAGAGGAACCTGACAAGTATTTGCTTGGAATGGAATGGCTTCTGAATTAAGACTGATTAAATGGACTCCTCAGAGGGGAAAAGAGAAGGTAGAAAGGCACAAGAGGCATGGAGTACATATGTAGCAGATGACTGCGTTTCTCAGAAAACAAGAATGTAGGACATCATGTGGAATTGATGGGTTGCAGTTTAAGCAAACAACAGCGAACAGCCTTTTCCTCACAGTGAAGGGTCTGGAACACACAGCTTATGGGGAACAGACGAGGGAACTGGGATTGTTCAGTCTGGAGAAGAGGAGGCTCAGGGGAGACCTTATCGCTCTCTACAACTGCCTGAAGGGAGGTTGTAGTGAGGTGGGGTGTCGGCCTCTTCTCCCAGGTAACAGTGATAGCATGAGAGGGAGTGACCTCAAATTGTGCCAGGGAGGCACATGTTGGATGTCAGGAAATATTTCTTCTCAGAAGGAGAGGTGAGACATTGGAACAGGCTGCCCAGGGAGATGGTGGAGTTACCTGGAGGTGTTCAAGAAATGTGGAGATGTGGCGCTGAGGGATATGGTTAGTGTACAGTATTGATGGTAGGTGGATGTTTGGACTGGATGATCTTAGAGGTCTTTTCCAATCCTGATGATTCTATGATTACACTGGAACCAGCCCCACAGCATCTTGTGGGTGTCAAGGGTTTGAATGGGCTCAAAACTGATCACACAAAGTAGTGGGAAAAATAATCACAGAGAAGATGACCCTGCTGCAGGAGTCCCCAGGGTGGCAGGCTGCTGGATGTTGGGTGTAAAGGAGAAAAAAAAAGCCTGCACGATGACTCCTTTTAAAAATTATTTCCATTAGCATCTGCTACTGGCTCTTGTCAGCAGCAGAATACTGGACCAAATGGACTTTTGATCTGATCTGATATAATTATTCTGTGTAATGTTTTTATGAGGAGTCAGCCTGGGAGAAAGTCATGTGAAATAGACCAGAGACCCACAGGCTCCTGAGGCTTTCTCTTCACTGACATAATTTAGACATAGTTTGGATATCCCCTCGGAATCTCAAGGGAGAAGGTCCCATCCCAGCCATATGACAATGGGAGATCCCCGAGGGCTGTTGTAATGAACCAAAGAGCCCTGTGCTTTTGGGTGTTGAACTCACTTCCCTGCAGGATGACACACAAGATGAACACTGATGCTGCACAATGTGCGTGGTCCCATGGTGCGTCTTGTGGGATGGAAGGAGTCACTTGGGAAAGGCACACACAGTATACTGAGCAGGTGTGATGCATGGCCTTGTCCTGTAACCTGGCATGTGGTAATTCTCTGGAGGCCTGGCTCTCCTTTCTGCACTGCACATTGCATTGCACTGGCAGCTTTCTGAGCTTGTGTAGAGCAGCGGGCACGCAGAAGGGAGCCAGTATATTGTCCCTGGTTAGGGAGTGCCACTTCCAAACAGTGACAAAATTGCTCCTTAACTAAAAGTGCAACAGCAAGCACTGCATTTTCAGTGCAAGTATAATGTTGAGCTGGAATTAAATTGAATGTCTGTTTCTTCAGGGAGGCTAAATTTAATCAGGTGCTCAAAATCAAATTAAGGTAGAAAGCAGTTTGGAAAAACACAAGAATTATAATCCCACTAATGTCCTGAGGTAATACGGGGAAGAAAAGCACTTTCATGCAACATGAGGAATAGTGTCTGTAGGAGACAGCTGCACATAGCTTGCTGTGGCCCCACATTCTCTCAAGGGAGATGTCACCATGCGCTGCTTGCTTCCCCTTCATTACAGCGATAGCAGCAAGTGTGCTCCAGCCTGACCTGCCAGTGCTTCTGTCAGGCTGTTGTATTCTAATCTGGCTGTTAATCTGGAGATGTTTTCCCAGCCCAGCCAGAATCAGCCCCTGGGATGCTGGCCCATGAATGATGCAGTAGTGTTACTTCTTTAGAAACGTGGGAAAAATGGGCATTGCTCACTTCCTGGGGAAAGAAAATGGATCCCACACTGTGCTGCGGCCTTGCTCCGTGGAGAGCTTTGGGTACTGACATCCATGCAGTCTGATCATGGAGGGGGAGTGGAGGGGCCCTGTTTAGCCTGGCTGCAAGGAACGAGCCTTCCTCCACTGGTTTCCTTCCTGCACAAAGGGAAGTTTCTGTGGCTCTAAGGTGCTGTCGCTGTCCTCATCCCCAAGGCATTCCCCCCTCAACTTGCATTTGTCTCTCTTATTGATGGAGATTTTGAAGACAGTGGCTGGAAGCTGCAGCTGTGGTTCAGTACGAAAGGGAAACACTCTGCTTTGATATCACCTGCAATTGCATTCAGCTTGAACCAGCACGATGCCTTGATCTGCTATGACCCATACCCACCAGGAGTTATTAGCTAATTGAATTCAGGCGGTAACTCCCTAACTGTTTTCAAACTAAATTAACTTGCTTCAAGGGACCAACTCATGTTTGTATTTCCAAGATAATGGGTTTAGGCTTCAACTGAAACCTTGCCAGATAATGAGGAAAAAATAAATCAATGACCTCATTCTTATCTGGTCTTAACAGGCAGGCTTTCCTTTGCTAAAAGTGACCCTGAAATTGCCTGGATTGATTTGCACACAGGGCCATTCTGTGGAATGCTTTGCTAAAGGAGGAGCGCTAATCCGGACATCAGCAGAGGTGGAAGCATTTTAAACACTGCTTTTCTTAGAGTCAAAGTGAACGCTCTGAGAAATTCAAATATGTGGTAAGGCAAAGAGTTAAGGAGGAAATGGGTCTCCGTGCTAATTAGAGGGGAAAAAATCATTCTCACAGTTGTTCCTGGGACTGAGTGGTCTCCACAGGCAGATGCATCTCTGATTATTTAATTGTCTGCCATTGTTAAATAAGAAATACTTCTCAGATGTTAAAGGTACAGCACTGCTTGGTGCAAAGTAGGGTGGCTGTAGTGGTGGAGATGTTGCTTTTGGTGTCTTGGAAGAAGTAGGCAGCTCTGCAATGTACCCCTCCAGTACTGTGTGCTCCCTTACTCTCTGTATAGACCTCTCAAATGAAGGCCTAAATCTTCAAGTAATAAATGTGATTAATAGCAATTTAACAAAAAAATATATGACACAGTCGGAAGTGAGTCAGTCTACTGGTGAAGAATTCATAAAAGCTCCTCTTAAAGCCATATAAGAAAACTGAAATTTTATAGTAGCAATAGCAGTAGTACTGGTAGCAACCATTTTGGTCTGTGAGAGATGTGAAGTTTTAGGGAGAAAGATCTTTTATTAAACTATAGATAAAGGTTTTATAGAAACATTGCTTCATTTAATGAATTTCTCATTTGAGCTCTATAGGAAAAAACTCACGCCTTCCTGCCAGAAGTCTGCTAAATACATGAATAAAGTCCATGCAGAGAGAGATGTTCTTGGTGCTTTCAGGTGATTGACTAATAAAGCCAGAGTTACTTCAGGAAAGGGGTAGCCACATCTGAGCGTAGCACGTTTGCTGATAGTACATAACTGGGAAGAGTGGTTGATGCACCGGCTAGTTGTGCTGCTGTTCAGAGGGACCTCAACCAGTTGGGAAAGCAGACTGATGGGTGCCTCAAGAAATTCAGCAAAGGCAAATGCTGATCTCTGCCTCTGAGGAGGAACAATCCCATGAACCAGTACTCTCTCTGGAAAGCCTTTTTTTCCCTTCTTCTTTGTGAGGGTGATCAAGCACTGGCACAGGTTGCCCAGAGAGATGGTGGAATCTCCATCCTTGGAGGTCTTGAGATCCTCAAAACACAACTGGATGTAGCAGCCCTGAGCAACCTGCTTGTTGACTCTGCTCTGAGCAGGGGGTTGGGCCAGATGACTTCCAGCCTCAACCCATCTGCAATTTTGTGAATTGTGAATACATTTTGTTTAGGACCTTCTAATGAGAAACGGAGCAAAGAACAGAGACCTTATGTCCAGTAGAGATAGTTTAAGATGACTCCAAAAAGGATCTCTACTGGGTCAACCAGGGATCCTTGAAATTCATAGCTTTTTGCCTCTTTTTCTGAAAACTAAAAGCTTGCAGACAGCCATCCTCCCGGGGACTGGCTGTAATTCTAGATTTATCCTGCTGCCACCCATGAAAACTGTGAAAGATTGCCCATTGGCCATTAGTGGCTGCACAGTGTAATCTTAATTTGTGACAGAATTTGTAAATACCGATTATAGCTTTCTGTATATTTTAAGGTGTTGCAAGAGGCAAGAAAAGAGCCTCTCTTAATTAGCACTCATTAGGAAAATTCCTTCTTGGATAAAGTGGAATTCAGTGATTGTCCATTGGTCGTGCCTCTATCACCTGCTGTTACTGCTTCCTTGGTGCTGGGGGGGAAGCTTGAGCAGATAACGTACTAGACCTAGAGGAGAATGGCTGCTTCCCTTATGGAGTGCTGGTGCTCATGGGGCACACATGGATGAGAGGGCTCTTCCCCATACACAGCTAGGACCACTCATCCCAGATGCCTGCAGCCATCCTTTTCCCTGGGTGTGCTCTTCCTTGCCTACGTCCCTATCCTGTGTGGTCTGTTGTATGCTCAAGTGGCTCTGGGACTGCTGCTGGCAGACACAGTGAGGTGCATGAGTAGATGAATGCTGCAGTTTGTATATACTCGGGAGAACATGTGACTGAGGCAGGTCCTGATCTGTCCACTAGCACCTGGATGTGCTCAAGGGCTGAACTTTGGGAACCAGAGGAACACTATGGCTAAAAATGCGGATGCCTACATAGGTTGTTGGTGAGACCTTCTTTCTGTGTTTTGAGGGTTTCCGTACTGGACTGAAGTGCCTACAGGGGTCAGTAGATAGCTGATTTCCATCCAATTCCATTGCTACTCTTTTCTTTTTCTTTTTCTTTTTCTTTTTCTTTTTCTTTTTCTTTTTCTTTTTCTTTTTCTTTTTCTTTTTCTTTTTCTT
>PPHD01023511.1:0-12441 GCA_002909625.1 Bambusicola thoracicus
TCATGTTTCTTCTTGCCCTGGAGGTCTATACAACGTCCCTAGTGCCATCCTTATTCTCTTTTCTACCTTGTAGCTTAATCCCAGATTAATTCATTATATTTCTTGGAGGCTCACTATAACAGTTTTTCGACTCTGATTTTTCTCCTGATACACACAGCTCTGCTTTCTCCACATTGCTTTCATGTTTTAGGCTTTCAGAAAGTCCAGAAGCCCTGTGTTTAGAATTAATATCTGTCCTTGGGAATAAATCATGTTTCACATGTAAGTACTACACTGACATGTATTTGATTACCAGATGTTCATATTTTGAATATTGTATTTCTGTAATGACATCTCCAATAAACAGTATCCTAGTTACAACTGGATGTAGAGGCACCCTGTGAATATTTTATGACTCTGCTCATGGAAGATCGCCCTAAAGTGTCTTCTATATCTCAGTTTCATGGTGAATCAAATGTCCAATTGTTGAACAAGTTCTTTCTAATCATTATAATTCAATTTACCAGTACTAAGCCTCAACTTTCATTGCTACAGTGTAAATAATTATACACAACTTTTCCTCTTGTGAGAATATCTATTAAAAATACAAATTCAGCATCATAAGATTTTTGACTACTGTTTTTTAGTTTTATTTTATATGTATGCAATTTCAGTAGGAATGTGGAAAAGTATGATTTTGCAAGACTAAAATATTATAATGGAAAAAGTTTGTGTTTGCATTTTTCCTACCATGCATATGTGTGTTAAGATAACATTCGGATTTACCATATAATATGAGGAGATTTTATAGAAATGGTATACAAATTAATTCTATAATACCTATTTTTTGTATTTCATTACTGCATAAACAGAATAGCAATACTAACATGGCCATTAATACCAATCAGAACCCTCTTAGCTAGTATTTTGGTATTTTGCATTCAGCATTTTATAGGAGTTTAAGTTAATGTGATGTTCATGTTCTCCAATACAAACATACCTGCTGGAGGATGTTCATCCTCCAAGGATGAGCTTATTTTATCCAAGGTAAGCTTACTTTCTCTCTGTCTTTTTCATATAGTGACAAATCTAGGAGGCTTGAGTGTGGGTAGTAGGTTGTCAATTCCTAGAGAAACACTGTTTGCTTGAAAAAACATAATGGAATACACTAAGGAGTAACAGTAAAACCTGAAATTGTAAATGAGATATTTGTTCTCCATTTCTCTTATGTATGTAGTTGTAAATATATGCAAAAGGCCAGATTATCAACTGAAACATAGGCTGAAAAGGAGGCCCTGGTGAAAACTTCCTAATAGCTCTTATTTATTTTTTAATGCTGTTCAGCATCAAGGTGATGTTTTCATGGAGCTGTGCATCACAGCCATGAGATCTTACTCCTGAGTGGCAATATTCTGCTTCTAGCTGATCTTACTTTATTTTTTTTTCCAGCTGTACCACACTCCACTTTTCTATACAAAATTTCATCTACAATGACAGCTTTCAGTCAACAATCTTTCTACAAATCAGGATGATCCTGAAGGTCATTTCTAACCTAAGTGATTATATAGCAGCAATCTGTTTGAAGCATGTGCCAGGAAAATTCATTCAGAAAATACAATTATTTGGGAAAGAGGAGTTCAGAGGCAGATGCTTTTCGCATTGGGTTTTCTATCTCTAGCAATGGGTGAAGTCATACAGGTTATATTTTTGGTTTTGAGAAGTAGCTGTTGAAATGGAGTAAGTACCAAGGGACTGTAGACTCAGAGCCTGAGTTTGTATTTTTTGTGTGTTTTTTTCCTTTCCCTACATAAGAAAAAAACTGTAAATGTAAAGTACTATTTTCAGCATTTCCTTTTATTTTATAGAAATTCTTCACCAGGATAATAAATACCAAATTATTTACTTCAGAGGATTGAAAGGATTACTTAGTTAATGTTTATAAAGCTCTTTGAAGATTAAAAGTGCTATTGAGATGCTTAAGAATTACTGAATAGTTAATTATCAAAAGATCCCATTCTCCCCCCTACAGGTTATTTCTGCACAGGGGAGAGTAAACTTTGAGCTTCCTATCGTGACTTTCAAAGCTAAGATTTTAAAATATTATTGGTTTTTGAAAACTGCTGGTCTTAGTGGCCTGAATCTGATTCCTTTGAAGTCAATGGCAAAAGTCCAACAGATTCCACTGAAGCAAGATGCAGCTGTTCAGAATAAACAAGTTGAAGAAATGCTTAGAGCCCCTATTCACATTATTTATATTTTGTCTTACTTAGTGTACATTTATATGTATATGCATATATATACACACACATACAGACACACACAAATATGTGTACGCACAGATGGCAGTTTGCAGACAAGTAAGATATGTTGTTGGTTTTATTTTTTTTTTTTTGAATTTTTTCTTAAGTTATAGCTTTAGGCATACAGAACTCATTCTTTCATGGAGAATCACTTCTAGAGAGATGTGCTGTCTTTGCCGTGAACATCCATGGGCACAATGGATCCCAGTACAAGATTTGAATAGGGCATTCTGAAATACTGTGCCTAATTCTGTGCTCCCTGGTTCAAAAGACGGGAATCTCCTGGAAAGAGCTAGAAAAAGTCCAGTGGAAGGCAATAAAGATGTCTGAGGGCCTGGAGTACCTCCAGCACAAGAGACAAGGGTCTCTTCAATATGGAGAAGAGAAGGCTGAGAGGGAATCCCATCACTGTTTATGAAAACCTAAAGTGCAGGAGTCAAGTTGATAGGGCCAGAATCTTTTCAGTGGTATGCTGCAGTGGAACAAGGAACAACAGGCAGAAACTGAAACACAGGAAGTTCCACACTAACACAAGGAAGAACATCTTTACTGTCAGAGTGACTGAGCACTGAAATAGACTGCCCAGAGTGGTCACAAAGTCTCCTCTGGAGATGATAATCAAGACCTGCCTGGACACCTACCTGTTCAACCTACTGCAGGGAACCTGCTTTAGCAAGGTGTTTGGACTATGTGGACCCCAGAGGTCCCACCCAACCCCTACAGTTTAGTAACTCTGTAATTGCCCCATAAATGAATAATCTCAGCAACAGGGGAAAAATCTCCTAAAAAAGATCCACCTGGCTCCTTAATCTGATAACCTTACATCTAACACAGATCCTTCTTGAAGAAACTAAGAAAATGGGAAAGGCTTTATATGGGAACTGTTCACAGCTGAAGCAGTGGTTGAGCATCTGGTGAAGAAGTGTAGCTAGCCCTGGGAGCACAGGTGGAAGCAATTCACCTGCACAACGTGTAGGGGTGGAGCCAGAGTCCACTCCTCCCTAACCTCATTTAAGGGCTGTCAGCCACAACAGAAGCATCTGTATTTGAAGATTGTCTCCTTTGGGGTGTTTGGTGAGCCCTGATCTTTGGAAAGGGGTAAGCAACTCCTTTATTGTGGGATTGCAATCTCTACCTATCTTGGGTGATCTGAAAGTGGTTTAAAACAGCTATATCTGCTGTCACCTATCCTCACAGGCTCTTAAATGCAATATTCAGAGTCAGGCCTGGCCCACAACAGAAGCACTGACAGTAATTGCCAGTCTTACTACTATTGCACTTCTATCAAACCTCTACTGTAAAAGACAGCAGCCCTCCAAATGCTAGTTAGTACACTTTGTTTTGTAAACCTTAAATATTTATTAATTCTGATATGACTGGTTAGGAGTTATACGTTAAGTGTTTGTTAATGCTGGTATAATTATGGCTTAAATGAATCAATATGACTCATGATTTTTTTTTTCTTTCTCAAATTGCGTATGTATTTAACTGGAGTTCAAAATTGATTCCGTCCTGAGTTAAAGAGTGGCACTTTAGCCTTGAACTCATTTGAATTTGACCTTTTAATGTGCTACAGCAGCATATTATCATGCTCTTAGTTGTGTTGGCTCTTAAATCAGAGTCTAGCTATAAAAGGGCATTGCCAAATACTTGAGTTGTATCTTTTACAAGAGCTGCTCTTTAGGATTTTCATGATTAATATTAAGAACATGCAGGGGATATTAAGAGGGAAGGGTAAAGAAGTGATGAGTAATTCAGTTAAGAAACTGGTTTTGGTATACACTGGTCTAGTGTTTGCAAGCATACATAAATAATAAAGAAAAATCCCATAGTTAAGATGGATGGTCAAAACATAATGTTAGGCAACAAAAAACCTAGTTTTTATTTCTCCTGAAAAAAAAAAAAGCGTCAAGATCAAAAGTGAATTTTTGACCCATGTGTGTCACACATTTCTAGAGTACAGTAGTTAATTATATAGATGATTTTATGCTTCTAAAATATCCTTTCCCCTCTGATGAAATGTGTGTGTGTGCATTTACAGGAAATTGTGGGAACAGTGACTCATCTCTTCAATAATTTACACAGGATAATTTCTTGAAAAGCAAGATCAACAGGGGCTTTTTCTCCTGATTGCAGAGGATTTGGTTATCTATCTCTGGATACTCAGAAAACAAGGCAAGTTTTCAAAGTAGACTCTAAATGCTTGCTCGTTAGCAGTAATGTCTTATTACTTCCATTTCTTTAAGTATATAAACCATAACCTCATGTCTATCACTCGGATTTTTCAGAATTCATTTTCTGGCTGTTGAGTTTTCCAAACTATTGTATTTGAATGTCACAAAATGCCCCCAAACATCAAAGGTAATTCAGGTTTCTCCAGCTGTTCTTGGAGCATTTGTGCTTAATCTCTATAGGCTTGTGTTTTTCCTTAATGTGATTTGAGGCATTCATTGCAAGGGGTGATGATTGCTTCTTAGAAGTGACTGAAACCTGAATTGTACGTTCCATCCCCACGTACTCCAAACAGGAATGGAATGATGTCACTGAGGGAAAAGGAAGGCACTGTGATGTTGCTGAGGTCAATTTAAGCAGACTAAGTGATGAATTGAGTGTGTTAGAAAAAGCTTATCAGGCAAATACACATAAACACAACTGAAACTCTCTCCAATTACCAGCCCAGCAAAGCAGCACAGTTTAAGCTGGTGATGCTGGTGATGACCCTCTCACCAGACTGTGTCAAGCACTTGGTCAGGAGCTCAGTACCTGCAAGTTCCATCTGTTTGCCCCAACCCCAGCTTCTGCTACCAAGTATCCTTAAGATGGACATTGGTACAAGCTGCCAAACAGATAGTAAAAGCCTTCCAGCAGTTTCAGATATCATTCCTCGGTCACTTCTCAATCTGTGGCTTGCATCAAGGCTCATTATGTTCAGAGTCTGCTTGCATTGCTGTGTTAGACATGGCTTATTATGTTCAGGTCTTGCTGGCAATGTCCTGATGGCTATGGCTCTTGTATTCAATCAGCCCTTAGTCAAGACAAAGCCATATGGTGCTACTACGTATAATGAAAGATGTTTCTTATGCATCTCCACTCAAAGTAAGCATTTATTCCTCTCAGGTTGTAGTTTCTAAAACTCTGGCATAGCTTCAGTACCAGGTTTCTGCATCCCAAATACTGGTAGTTGCATGTGGATGGTCTAGTCCATGATGTAAGTTACAAGAACTATTTGGGTTCCTCTAGTTCACAGATGAAAACCCGCAGCTTTAAGAAGAATAGAAATTGTTTATTAGCAATATGGATGTGATGCAATTTTTTTCTTAGCTGCACCCCTATGGCGTGAGCTGTGAGAAGAAAGGGCATAGAGTCACTACAACAGATAAAACACATCTTCAGGCTATAGTTATAAATTATGTCAGAAATATAACAAACTGTCTAAAGTATTTCTTACAGACAGCTCTGCATAACCTAACAATACTTTCATAATGAAGAAAATTCAGAGCTTTGTTGTTTGGAGGGAAAAAAAAAAAAAGAAAATCAGGTTCTTGCAAACGTTCAAACATAACATGATGTCCAGAATAATGAATATGTTAAACGAATAGCCACAGGATACAGAAAATGTACTACAAGTCTGCTCCATTAATCTTCTAAGGGAGTGAGAATCTGCTACAATACTAGAATTTTCTTTTGGGATTTTATAATTTTAGGATTACTGTAGTTGTTCAAAGACTGCAAATAGCAGCTAATGAAAATTGACCTTACAGACAGATGGTGAAATAAATATTATTAGTACTTATCAATAGAAACAAAGCTAGCAAGTGCACAGTTTTAAAGGTATGTTTGTAAAAAGTGCATTTCTGAACTGTAGAAGTACTTTAAATTCTCGCAGTGACCTGTATGACCTTCTCATCAATATACCCAACATGAATAATGCAATCAACCCCAAACTCATGCCATTAAAAATCGTAATAATTGTCTCACATGCACACACAATGTTACACAAGGGATCAATTTGGCCCACAGCATTCCATTAAAACACAAAGTGAGTTTCAAATGCATATGTTAAAACGAAACATCAGCTATAATGAAAAAGAAGCAGAACAGAGCAGACTTTAGATATTAGTATGCATTTTCCTTGAGAGAACATTTTGCCATGCTTGTACTGTACATAATGTTATTATATATTTGATTCTACATCTACATTTTATTTTGCTTTTAAAATTATTCTGTGAAAAGTACAAGGCAATCAATATACAGCAATCTAGAGAGATGGTGGTATTGAATTCCTATTGCTATTTAATATTTAGTTTTCAATATGGTCTTGATTATAGGCCATTACATTAGCTACCATACAAGTACATAGGAAGACATGGCCCTTAATCTAAAGTTCACCATGTCTTTGAATAATAATGCTTTACTAAGCTTTGGAAGACAGGTGAAACACATTAGAGTGGCCTACTTATTATTTTTTCTTATGTTACCATCAAACATTCAAAGACTGAGATCTTAGCATTCTTGTGTCAGCTCATACAACAGAATGCCTAAGAAATCATTCTATTGGAATTAACGTTTTTGAAGTTGTTCCAAAGGCTTTTTGATGGGATAGAGTATTGAAATATTTCATACAGCTTAAAAAGATTGTCATCACTATACTCGACAGAATTGAGTTTCTTGCTTTAGCAGTGAAGAACTAAGCCGCAGATTAAAACCAAAACACTAATAGTAGATGTTTGCCTTTTATCAAGCACACAATTGCCCTTCTAGATGTCTTTTAACATGGAAAGAGTATTTCAAAGTATGTAAGAGGCAAAGTGAGGATGGATCAGTGATTAGAGATCATTAAAGGTCTTGGAATTCCTGTACACGCTTCAGATTGGACAGAATGTGCAGCTGATAGCTCTGCATGTGCAGTTATGTAGCTGTTAAGCAGCATCATTGGTGAGAGAAGCGACTGTCCCTGTCATCAGATGCACGGAGAGTTTTTAATGTGCCTGTTAATGTATTTGTTGCTGAAAGACAGCATTGTACCTTTTGGAGTTTTGTTTGTAAAGCCCCTGTGTATACTATGTATTTTGTTCTAGATCTGAGCAACCTGATGGAGCTGTAGGTATTCCTGTTCCGTGCAGGGAAGATAGACTAGATGACCTTTAAAGGTCCGTTCCAACCTCATATTTTTAAATCTTTAAGATTATAAATTTATTTATTGTATAAAATGAAGGCTTGTTTTCATGCACTTCTCACTGTGAAAAGTATGTATTAGTTTAGCAAGGTAGCGAGTACGTCACAGTTTACTATTCTCTGTGCAGCTTTAACGTTGTTAAAGTACTGGCTCGAAGTTATTGTAAATGTGCTATGACTAGTTTTATGTAGCCTCACCATTTCATTTTAAAAATCAAGTTTTAGCCCACTTGCATGGAATAGTATTAAGGGATATTTAGCTTACTTCATGAAATTAGACTATTGGAGGTGATTTCTTAACATTCAGGGGAAAAAAAAAAATACAAAACTGTTCTTTTCCAGGATCTAACACTACAAAGCAGGTTTCAGGCTATAGTGAGTTTTGTAACAAATTAGTAAACAGGAACTTAGGAAAGAAATATTGGCAGCTCTATAACTAGTGCAGTTATTTCACTGAATATGAAGAGTTTCTGAAACTGTTCTATTATTTCCATCACTTATAATTACAGTTTCTACAAAAAGCACTTCTCAAAACTGACATGTAGGGTAGTAGTATACTTAGTAGCAGCTAACCTGTCATTCTGTCTCCTTTTTCAGTGTTCCTGCTTTTCTTGGAGGTCATTTTTAATGAGTACATACACAAGCACCTGGAAAATCAGGTGCATAAATTAACTACCAATTAAGGTAGTTGAAAAAAAAAAACACAAAAAACTACTTTAATTACTACTTGCTAGATACAAGTCCACTCATTAGCATTCAGTATGCATGCATGTTTATCACATAGCAATTAGAGAAGCTCCAAAGAGAAGTGATGTTTTCATTGTGTTGCAGTCCTGAAACTAGATATAACATGAAGCAAAAGAATTTGCTTTCAAATATATGTTAGCAGGTGCAGTTGAATGAATAGTATCATAATTTAATCAATTTAATATAGTAAGTACTTAATTATCTCTGTATAACATCCCCTTCCCCCCCTCCCTTTTCATATCACTTTCTAGAATGGCTGTTGACCTAGTTTTTGACTAATTGTAATGAGACTACAAAACTGACTTTCACAGGTGAAAATATTCACTACTTTACATCTGAAATAGTGGTTGATAAATTTTGTTGCCACCAACAGTGAAATGATATTACCAACCATAGTCTTAGACAACAATTATGGAACAAGAAAATATATAGAACCTTGAGAACTGAACGACACAGAAAATATAATGTAGATTTATAAGAGAAAATTAAGCACCCATGAATTTGGGTGTTAAGGCACTGATTACCCTGTGAATTATTATCAGGTGTTGGCTGTTTGGCCATTTCATTTAGGCAACTTTGTTGGGATTTGGGTAGCATAATCAACAGCTAGTGTTACACCCCTAAAATAAGGAATTTTTTTATTTTCATCAGGCAAAGAATAAAGCAAAGAAAGAAAAATAAAATGAGGGAAAGAAGATCCATCTAGTGTAAACACACTCCAACAAATCACAGATTATATGACGCAAAAAATATACACTCTTATAGTTGCAGTATAGTTGTAGACATTTGGATGCTTGGATTTCAGAATGGAATCTGGAAAAGTGGATTTCTACAAGCATTCTAGCATATGTAATTGTATAGTGTAAGGCTATGAACCTCTAGTTGGAATCCCAATGTGATGAGTAAATTATCTGATAAGAAAATGCTGAGAAGGTGAATATAATTTCTAACCTTTCATAAGTGATCTCTGAGGAGCAGCAACCAGCGTATGTTTCAGCTCTCTGTTCAAAATCTGACCACTGGAGTACAGCATGAAGACAATGTAGTAATGACAGTGTGACTAGTTTTAGCCCCATTCTCCAGTTATCTTTTGGGAACTTTACTACTGAAGCCTGGGAGATTTGTGTACACATCTGAGCCATCTATTGTATGTGCTTCATGCAGCACCATAATAGCTATGGATTATATTCAACACATGCTATTGAAATGTTACTTGTCTATTTCCATTTTGTTATTCATCACTGCTTCTTGTTGGTGCCTACACTATTAGCACCACATGAATCATCTTAAGCAATTAAATCAGCTAAGTACTTCTTTAATATCGGCCAACTCAGACTACATTGTTATATAGTGAAAGTGTAATTCAGCTCGACTACCAAAAGTTAAAGGAGGTTATAACTGAAATACAGGTTGCATCCTCATTTTGTGGACTTCAAGTTGGTTGCCTTCTGTCCTGTGTAACTTACGTAATTCACCTGAAAAGAAATGTCTCCTATTTATTTCCATGGAAACTACAACAGATACAAAGAGCACAATAACAAAATTTCACAGAACAAATTCTCAGCTACAAACCAGTATTTTTCAATATAGTCACCACTATCAGCTGTGCGTTTCCTCCAGTCATGAACAACAGCCTCCACGCTGCACTCATAAATATCTGCATGGCTGTACGGAACATGGCTTTTCTTTCATGTTGCTGTTGGCACTGCTAAAACACATAACCCTGTGCCTCTCTGTGCTCACATCTACTGTTTGATCTCCATAAACATTCAGCAATGCTCAGTGAATGTTAATGGTGCCATTCTTTTCTGTATGGAGAAGTCCAGTGGCACATCTTTGCTTTATACATGCTTTCATGTTAGCCATCATTCTGTCACAATGCCCCTCTGCTGCCATCTGTCACACAGCAACAAAATATAATGAAATATTGGTGGGAAGGTTCAGCTTCTACTGTCATACAACCAATATCTACCTCTGGGGTCGTGGGCTGACAATCAGCTGGAAGACATTAGTTTTGATGTGGCCCTCATACATTTTTGACAAAGGTTAATATTGGTAATTATTAGCTCAATATGTAATATAGAATTAGTTCAATATGTCCACCTACTGCTAACTTGCAAATCACCTAAAATTATTTTTAAGCTCGCACATCTGGCATGAGTTTTGCCGTACTCAGCCATAGAGAGCTGTCTACTAGTACACAGTAAACATTCAGGATTATGTTTCAAAAATCAATGTCAGTTCTTTTATTTCTAGTGTTTTTTTTGTTTGTTTGTTTTTTTACCTGGCTGGATAAAAGAAGGATAAGAGAAGGATGGAAGGCGGAAATCTGTAAGAAGTTCAAGGAAGAATTGGACATAAGTCAGAATTCTGTAAGTGCTGATAAAACTATTCCTTATGGAAGTTGTCTGTAAGTTGTTACAGTTGTTAACATACGAAATTATCCAGTGAAGTGGTGGTGGGGGGGGAACGACTGAAGTATACCTTAGATTCTACTCAACCACATTAAATAATGCTTTTCATTGTTCACTTATGGACTTGCACAGAGACCTGTACACTGCAAAATATATTTGAAAGGTACATTTGATTCCTCTCTTTACCTCGACTTTTGATCTTCCAAAAATACAACTACCTGTTGCAAAATGTCATTATTCACTAACTCCTTAATAAGGATTGTTACTGTCCTTTCCTGCTGGTGCTGTTTCAGGTGTAAAATCTGCACTACTGAGCAATTTCTGTTGCTTTTGGCAATAAGCCCTCTAGTTTTCTGCTTTGAAGGATTTTGGAGTTTTTGTGTTGTTTTTCTTTGTTTCTTGAGGCAACATTGATTTATTTATCCTAACCCACTTCTTACCTCTGTATTTTTCTACTTCATTATTTTTAGAGAATGGGGAGAGAAAACAAAGCTAGCAGTCTGGGACTTATTCTTCCCAGAAGAAGGGCTTCTGTCCAATTGTCCGATTTCAAAATTGATGAAAGCCTGTGAGGAGTGAGTGCTTCACCACTATTCTTTCATGAGCTGGGTGGCTGTTGTTTTTTGAATCAGTAAAACCTTAAATGTAGTGTTTGTCGTGAGGAAATGGGATTTGAAAGCACAGTGCCATAGATGAACAAAACATGCTCTGAAGACACAATGTGGATATTTTGTACCCGTATCTATAGCATGTAACTGATACTGATGTATCAGTTCCATGTAACTAAATGTAAATTATTTCAAGATGAATAAAAATATTTAAGGCATCCTCAAATAATCAATTGTTGACCAAGCAGCATCTTATTTTTCTTTACTGTTTTTGTCAGGACACTAGGGGCAGTGGTGGCACTCAGTGATGTAATATTGGAGTGGTTTAAACTTGCCCATTTGAAACAGCAGCGTTTGGTATGTGGGGTAATTGGGCCATCAACAGTTCATATTCATTTAAATTAATCGAATAATAGAAGTATTTTTATAGTATTTTAATAGGGTTATGGGGGGTTTTTTGTTGTTTTTTTTTTTTTGTTTAGAGAGAGAGAATGTTGATCAAAACGGAACCTGAACATTTCCTGAAAGCAAATAGTTCCATTTATTCCGTCAGGCTTTTATGTTTGTTTTTGTGCCATGAACAAATGAACAAATGTATGTGGTCACTTTAGTTTGTTTTTCTGTTCCAAAGTTGCTAGTCAATTTTTATCTGTAGGGACTGCAAGGCAAATGAACAGCATGAAACATCACATTCACTGCAGTTTTGTGATCATGTGGTAGGAGTAAAGATAGTAAAGGGAGATGAAGCAGGGATTGGAAGAGGCATGGTTGATGAGGGATTTTCCCAGCAGATGTCTGGGAAAATACAAGTGAAATAGTAGAAAAAGGCTGTCGGGGTACGAATAATGTGCTAGATTTTGTCAGTCTTTAGCAATATACTTTTCATAGTTCTAGGCAAGAGAGAAAAATGTCTGCTTAATTTATTTCCACATCAGTTCTTTTGCACAGATAATCTTTACTTTGGGATTTTGTATGGTTTTTACTTATTAATTTTAAATAGTTATTCTTTCTTAACTCTGCTCCACATAAAATGCAATTGCAAAATCTGTGTTTATCTTAATGATAGGATGTACAGAACTATTCTTGTTTTAAAATGACTGCATTTTATTTCTGTATCTTTATATGCTGTAGCAGGTAAAATTATATGTAAAAGGGGGAAAAAAAGAGGAAGTTCCTTATTAGCTTACTGATTCTGTAACTCAAGCTTGAATGTTACAG
>PPHD01023512.1:0-12441 GCA_002909625.1 Bambusicola thoracicus
AGTATTTAGTAGCCACGAGATCGCAAATATTCCATGCTCTTATTACAAAAATATCAGTGTGAACCACTTATAGAGTTTTCCATTTTCAAAGCTCTTTACTATTATTATTATTAATTATTTATAGTCCCACTGGGTCCAGAGAGAATAGTCAGGATTAAATCCCTATAGTGTGAGGTTCTCAGCAAACACAGAAAATGTAAATATTAGTTAATTTATGTATTTACCAGTCGTGTCTTTTCCCAGCTACCCTCAGCATGCCAGAGTGATGCGCTGTCTTACAGAGACATACGTGCAACCTGGAATTTCAGTTTTACAAATTGTGCTCTGAAGGACAGTATTTCTCCCAACCCAACCCAACCCAACCCTGATGACTGTGTGGGGAGCCAGGAAGCCTACGTGATGTCTACATGACACCAAGCTGAGGAAGGCCATCTCTTGATGAGAAAGAGATAAAAGGGGGTCAAGCAGCAGACAGGGCTTCACTGTGGCTCCACCAGACTGCACTCCGGCACTGCAGGTCTTCTTCCATGCTCTCTAGCATCTTTGCCTTGTGCACCCTGAGTGTCTCTTCACTCTTCCATCACACACTGCAATCTGACGACTGCTTCACCAATCCACCCTCCACGTGCTGCTGAGGGCTCTGAAACTCTATGCCACAACAAGTTCATTCATCCAAATGTCCCCAGGGAGCATCCCCTGCCCATATGACATCCCTCCATGCCATGTCTTGCATACAAGGCTCTGAGTCAAAGGTAGCAGGGCTACTGGCAAGAAAAATAATCACATCTTCTGCAGGCAAAGGGCTTCCCATTGAACATGCAGCATGAGTTGCTCATGTGCACCACTTATCCCACTATGTCTATAGAATAAATTATGCTCAAGAAATTTGCTCTCAATGGCCTCTTTCAGATAGAAGCAATGAGTAAGATAAAACCTGCCACTTTATGTCAAGTCACACTCGTCAAGTACAGATTTAGTAATAGTAATACTTATCTTTTATGTAGCACTTTACATTTCCCAGTTGCTGCACAGAGATTAATTAATCAGTTCGACATATATAAGCCAACCCTAAAGCACATATTGAAGGACTGACAGATGCCTGCGCTGCTACAACAGCACAAAGGCGACCGTCTGGCCAGCAAATGAACAGGTACGCTGAATTGAATAGGAACAAGGCACTGGCAATCTGTTGAAATTTAAGAGGCACCACGTTAGCTCAGAGGCCTTGCTCTTTTCCAACAGAAAAAAAAAAAAGACATGTAGTAAGCACCTCCCTCTCTTGTGACTGGCAGAGTTACTAATTCTTAGGCTGGGAATTAAGAAAGGTAGATGGATCTGCTTCCAGCATTGTGGCACCCTCTTCTGAAGTCACAGAATCACAGAATGATTTGGTTTGGAAGAGACCTCAAAGCCCAGCCAGCCCCAACTCCTATCATGGGCAGGGCTGCCCCCCACCAGCTCAGGCTGCCCAGGGTCCCATCCAACCTGGCCTTGAGGACCTCCAGGGATGGGGCACCACAGCTTCTCTGGACAGCTGTGCGAGTGCCTCACCTCCCTATGAGTGAAGAATTTTCTCCTAACATCTGACCTAAATCTGCCCTTTTAGTTTAAAGCTATTTCTCCTTGTCCTAACAGGCTGTGTAAAATTTGCCCTCCCTCCTGCTTGTAATCCCTCTTCTAGTACTGGAAGGTTGCAATAAGGTCTCCCCAGAGCCTTCCCTTCTCCAGAGTGAACAAGCCCAACTCTCTCAGCCTGTCTTCATAGCAGAGGCACTCCAGCCCTCTGATCATCTTTGTGGCCCCCCTCTGGACCTGCTCCAACAGCTCCACATTCTTCTTGTACTGAGGGCCCCCAGGTCTGGACACTGTACTACAGATGGGGGCTCAAGAGGGCAGAGTGCAGGTAGACAGTCACTTCCTTCAAACTGCTGGCCACCCCTCTGCAGCAGCTTAAATGTTCTCACTGCTGTGCCACTCCAGCCTGTCCAGGACTTTCTCTATAACCTCCCTGTGTGATGAAGGATCTGTCCCTGATGATGATGGGAGGACAGGCCCTGCACAGCCGTGGTGTCTGATAGCAGCCTCTTGCTCACCCTTCTTTCCTTGCTGTTGTCCCTGTTGCCGTCGGTGTGCTTCAGACATGCTCCTTGAATTAATCCAAACCTGGATAATCAAGAGCTCAGATGTGAGCCAGCAGACAAGAAATCGTGTTGTTTGCTGGTCGTGTTGCTGACAGTGAAGAAAAGCATTTGTAGTTCAGTGCTACTGCCCTCCAGACAGGCATGCTGGGCAGCAAAAAGCTCAAAACTGCAGAAAGGTAGCGAGGCAGTGGTACAGACTGCCCAGGGCAGTGGTGCAGTCACTGTCCATGGAGGTGTTCAAGAACCATGTGGATGTGGCACTGAGGGACGTGGTCAGTGGGCATGGTGGGGGTGAGCTGATGGTTGGAGTGGGTGATCTTAGTGGTCTTTCCAACCTGTATGATTCTATGAAGCTTCATGAGGGTGATGATTTTCATCTCAAACTGCTTCCCTTCCCCAGAGTGCTTGTGCACCTCTTCTTCCCAAGTCTGTGCTGAAAGCTGCACAAAGGCAACTGGAGGGCTTGAGCTGAGGACATGCCCTGTGCTACGCCCCAGTTTGTCTAAAGCAAAAACAAACAAGCAAACAAAAAAACCATAAAACAACCAACCTGTACAAGAAATCACTGACATTTTTACTCTTAGGGACTTTCTTTTTTGTCATCTCTCTTCCCAATATCTTCAGAAATTGTAGAAAGGCATTAATATGCGCATGTGTGATTATTCCTACCCATACACCTGTCATATATTTGCCATGTGAAGAAAGGCCTTACACTGAGCATGTGTAACGTGCTCAGATGTGCTAAAACTGAACAATTCATGAAACTGCAATACCAGTCTTGAAAGCATCACTTGAATGAAGAGTCAAAAGAGTTATGAAGTTAATAAACATGAGGCTCCTTTAATTTGTCCCTCAGTTTCTGAGTCCTGAAGTTTTCACTTCGGGACATTTAAACTCAGCCAACAGGAAGAGCAGCCCAACTGCTGTTTGAAGTGAAAGATGATATTCTCCCATAATCAAAAGACTCCAGCAAGAGAGATTGCTTCAAAAAGTATCAATTAGCCTAAAACTCATTAAAAGAGCTGCCAAAAAGTCTTAATTTTGCAATTTTTGACACCGTGCTTGTTTACATTTGTATTCACGTAAGCTCACTTGCACTTGATTACCAAGGCACTTCTGTTGGCTGCAGGCATTTTCTCATCTTCCATTTACTGTCACCAAAAGCTTTTCTGAGATGGGAACCATAGAGATGCCTACAGCTCTTAATGGTGCCCAGCTCATGGAAATTGGTGACTTTGACCTGAAATCAATGCTCAGGCACTTAGAATTGTGCTGTTAGGAGACCTTCTGGTGCTTCAAATCAAAACCCCTTAGATTATGGAGGCGCTCAAGGCGTGGATGCAGCCTTGGACAGCCTGAGCTGGTGGGGGGCAGCCCTGCCCACGGCAGGGGGTTGGCACTGGGTGGGTTTTGAGGTCCCCTCCAACCCAAACCATTGTAGGATTCTGTGCTTCTATGATTCTATGACTCTGTATCTAGAAAGGACCATCCATTTTGTGTCTGTTTCATAGATGAAAAAATACGAAATGTAACAAAAACCATAGAGCCACTTCTAAAAACCAGTGATTCCCCTATGTACAGCTGAAACAAATGTTCCTCCCCTCTTTTTCCCACTCATGAAAGGTGCCCCCCCAGGCCTGTCAGTTAAATTTGGTAAAGTCCTTATTATCACACTTCACTACATCTCAGGATGAATGAGGAGAGCTGTGCAAACACTGCAGCTATCTTTTTTTTATTACAGCTGCAGCCACTCCCCAGAGACGTTATTAATGTCCATGGCTCTCGCACAGAGCCGGCGTACGCTGGCATCTGATTGCTATTCAGATCAGCAGCCTCACACAGCCTGTCTGTGAACCAACACATCAGTAGGCACATAAAGGGCTCTTGCTGCGGGCTGAACAAGTTCCTAGGGCTGCCAGCGTCAAAAGCTAATAGCAGCATGATTGCCAAAATTTTGTGAAAACTGTGCTAAGTCGAAGCAAAACAAAACCCAAGGTAGGGGATGTGCTTTTCCTGGGCAATTTATTATGTAGCACTGCTCAGCAATACCCTTTGTTCTTGCATGTGGTAGTTACTCTCCATTTATAGCTCGCCTGGGTGTATCGTTCAAAAGGAAGATATATGGTGTTCCTTAAGAACATGGGGGAAAGTCTTGTTTCCTGAGGAAGGCCCTAGTTTGACGAGGGGCAGCTATGTGAGGAATTTGGGTGTAAAGCAAACCCTGGGAAATCTTGGGGTTTGTGCAGGGAGAAATCTGATGTGTGGAGTTACCACTCAGCTGTGTTTCCTGGGTCGGGGAAGGTGCCCGTCCTGCCGAAACAGAGCTGCCCACCAGTAGCTTGGAATTACACAGTGCCTTGTGTCAGCAGCTTCAATTGGAAACCTCATCCTCTGTGATCTATACCCTTAGCACAGGTATGTATGTGGTGCACAGATGAACACTCCGAGCTGGAAGGGCCCCATAAGTATTATCGAATACAGCTCCTGGCTCCAAACAAGACAACCCAGGGAAAGACAGCAACTGACCTCAAAGTCATCAGCTCAAACCTCTTCCATGCCCTGCTCTGCTGTACCCAGCAGTGTCACAGGTAGCTACAGGTGCCTCGTAAGTGCAAACCTCCTTGGCTCTCTGTGCGCATGAGATGTGCAAAAATGTGTGAGTGTGCAACTGTGATCCTCGTGGAATGCAGGAGAAGCCCGCATCCATATGAGAATGCACTTTCAGGACTAAGGAAGCCCATCACTGAAACTGCAGCAGATGGGAGGAAATATACTATTCTCTATAGTGGTGAATACCATGCATTCATCATTGATTATTTCTTTATAACAGACTCACAGCTTGTATATAGATCAAGAATGAGATAAAAAGTCACATCTTCTCTTTTTTAGAGCCTCCACGATAAGTACTAACAGCGAATCTCAGCCTGGACCTGTTTTGCATCATTGATGTACATGGGAGGAAGCTGATCTCCGACTCTCTCCTGAGTAGGGCTTTGCACAGCATAAAACACTCCTGGCCTATCATAAACCCTTCTTTTCCCATAGCTGCCTACTTCCACAGCCCTGGAAGGACTGGAGTCACCCAAGATGCCACGAATCCTGCCTTGCCCTGTTCTGAACCAGTATTTCACTGCCTCTTTTCCCCCTTTCTGCATGGAATTACACTCCCCCATGAGAGTTCTGTGAAGGCTTTCAGGAAATCGGAGCAAACAATTTTGTCTGCCTTGTGACAAGGGTGCGCTGCATCGAGATGCTATGAAAAAGTGGCTGGAAGTATCAGACAGAGAATATTTCCATTTGCATATCCACACCATGAAAGCACTTACATTTGCTTTTAAAGGCCTTGTGGGTCTTCCTCCCTTCTGGTAAGAAGCACAGATACATAAAAATGACCTCAAAGTGGAGGATGAAAGGTTTCAATAGAATTCTTCCTGTTATGAATAGAGCTAGCCATGTTTCCAAACAGCAATAAGCGACATACAGACTGAGGTATTATTTATTCATAATATCAATTGCAAAAAAAATCACCAAGCCCTCTTTGGAAAAGGTTTTGCTCAGAGAAAATGTGTTTTCTTGGAAAAGTTTTACTTGTTAGGCGCTTTGCTACAATTACTTAATCATGAACAGTGTGGCTGAGTTGCACCTAAAATTGATACTTTCCATAATGGTGTCTCATTACGAGTGATTCATGGGAGAGGTGATGCTGTGATAATTAGTGCTTTATGGGCAAATGGGCCACACATTCTTTAAGTGGTCCACTTCCCTAACAGTGATTTATTTAAGTGGCTGGTTTCTGATAGCCGTGTAAATAAATACATGGTAAAAGAACACAGCGACCGTGCTTCTGTTGACAGGTTTCTGTGTCTTACCCATAAAGCAGCTGAAGAACTAAATCTGCATATACAAATGCATAATGGTTAGAGGCTTTTATGTGTTTTTGCAGGAGCAGATTTGACTGAATGTACAGAAAGATGCAAATTTCCCATCTCCTCCAAGTTTCACCTCCCAGGCTGGCTTCAAAGCTTACTTTTTAGCTTATATTTTTGGAGAGGATGATGTTGGATGAATGAGCACCATGGTGCATCTGCTGATAGCCTACTGCTGGTGTGGAGGCTGGCTTTCCCTCCCACTCCATTAGTACACTTTGTTGGCTAAGTGTGCTCTACGCTTTGAGCAACACCCTACTCCAACCGACTCCACACGGTCAATGAAAGCAGGCATTTTGTCACCGACTGCTATCACAGGGTTTGCAGGAAGAGATATGGCACAGCTCTTCCACTCTGATCCCCTGATCACTGTGAGACAGCCGAGATGAGGGCTCACATGCGCTCCTTGTTCAATCAACTCAAGTAAAAACTGCAAATAAGCTTGACAACAACAGCAACAACGCTCCGGAATTTCTCTGCTGCAATTATGGTGCCGTGTAAACACAGCTTCAGCTTCAGTCTCACAGTTTATACCGCTTACGGAAACTCCTGAGACATGCATAATCTCATTGAGCAAAATCCTAGCCCCACGCAAGTAATTAGCAAGGCTCCTACCGGTTTCTACAAGCAGAATTTTGCCCACCGCGAGTAGTTTCTGTTTAAATTCAGAATTCAAGCATGAATATGGAAAATTAAAGAATATTATTATAGCTATAATAAAAAATACATAAGTACATTCATGTGCTTAGAAAAGGGAAATAAAGGAAGGATATTTACTAATAGAATGCATAACAGTTTACATCTGCTATTATAGTTACAGGGAATTAGACCAGATGTTGGAAGTCTGTCATCTTTTATTTTGTAAGATGTATGTAATCTGGCGTGTCAATTAAAATATGTTCAAAATATGTAAATTTCTTCTTCAGCATTGTAAACTTTCTGCAACACGGTGGCTGAGTCATGCTTGTCTGAATCACTCTGAATTTTTTGCATGACTTTAGTCAGCCTTCGTTCCCTGCGGCTATGAAGAAGAACGGTTCCTTGGTCGTGCCAGCCCGGAGGGCACGATCTGACATTCAGAGGCTGACAGGCAGAGTGCGATGCCCTTCCCCTGTGCTTGTCATTAACCTGTGTTCTCCCCGGGGGTAGAAAGCAGTTTCTCCTCAAAGTGAAAACAGTAGCAGGTTCTTTTTACTCCTATAAAAGCATTTGATGAGCATGTCCTCTGACTAGACAGAGGAACAGAGAGCAGTGTAAGAAATGGCCTATTTTCAGGTATGCCCTGTACCTCAAGCCCCACCTAACCATCTTTCAGAATTTGAAAATACCTAAATATAATCAAGAACATCAAGCCACAGGACTTGAAATTCTTTGAACACTCAAAAATTTAATTTATGGTCTAGACAGGCTTGAACAGAACCTCATGATAAAATAAATCCAAGTGCAAGGTATGGCACCTGGGCCATGGTAACCCCTACTACTAGTACAAGGATGGGGCACAGCCCTGCTGAAGAAGACCTGGAGGTACTGGTGGTGGATGGCAAGCTGGACATGAGCCAGCAATGTGTCCTCACGGCCCAGAAAGCCAACCATATCCTGGGCTGCATCAAAAGAAGTGTGCCCAGCAGGGCGAGGGAGGTGCTCCTGCCCCTCTACTCTCCACTGATGAGACATCACCTGGAGTACTGCATCCTGATGTGGAGTCCTCAGTATAGGAGAGACATGGACCTGTTGGAGCGCATCCAGAGGAGGACCACAAAAATGATCTGAGGGATAGAACACCTCTCCTAGGAGGACAGGTTGAGAGGGCTGGGGCTGTTCAGCCTGGAGAAGAGAAGGCGCTAGGGAGACTTTTCGTTATATTAAGAATTATATTATATTCATTATATTAAGAATGGACTCCTAGTAGAGTCTGTTGTGATTCTGTTTGTGAATTGGTTTTAAACAAAAAGAGGAGAGATTTATACTGGATATAAGGAAGGCGAGGCACTGGAACAGGTTGCCCAGAGATTCGGAAGATGCCCTGCCTCTGGAGTCATCCAAGTCAGGCTGGACAGGGCTCTGAGTAACCTGATCTAGCTGTAGGTGTCCCTGTTCACTGCAGGGGAGTTGGACTGGATGACCTTTAGGGGTCCCTTTTAACCCAAATGATTCTATGATTCTATTACTCTATGACAGAATGGCTTGTGCTGTGCCTATCTATAGCACCTTTGCTGAGTGGTCTCCAGTTGGTTTGCAGCTTTCTTCAGATACAGTGCCCTAAAACTGACACTGCCTTCCAGCTGAGCCCGTGCCAGCGCTGAAAAGAGCTGAAAGATTACTTTGCATACTTCTACATACATGCATGAGCATTAGGTTTATTTTTTCACTATAGCATGACACAGTAATTTCACATTTAGCCTCTAATCCTCGTCAATTTCTAGATTTTTTGATATATAGCTCTATTGGCAGAGCTGGCCCCTCTCTGGCATAGGCAGTTTGTGCTTTAGACATTTCCTTGTTGAATGCATTTTTTTTCCTTTTTTTTTTTTTTTAAAGGTCATATCTCAAAGACATGAAGCAATTTGAAGCCTACCCCAGCACCACAGAGGGTCCTCACCCCATGCTGCTGTCTGTAAATGCGGCTGGGCTCATTCCCGAGTCCGTCATCAGCACCATTGCTTTGGTTGCCAAAGACAGCGAGCAATCATAGAGCCAAGGCAGCCTCCTGCCGAGTCCTTCTTGATCAAAACTTCCATTTTGATAATGAGCTAATCACCAGCACTCCCTGCGTTATGTTTTCCAACCCATTCTGTGCCCACCATGCCATAGATCTGTCTAGACCACACACTTGCCCGTGAGCGCTCCATGTGAGATGCTGTGACCAGACACGCATTTGCTTCTGCCAGCGAGATCTGTCACCCTGTCACGTAAGAAAATAAGAGCAGTTTGACAAATCCTTGTTGGCATTTCCTCTTTCCAGGTGTTTGATTATGTGCTTCAGCATTTTTACAGGCGTCGGCATTGCACTGATTGGCACATGCATCCCCAGACGTTCCCTGACTATGGCAGGGGGTGGAACTAGATGATCTTTAAGGTCCCTTCCAACCCAAACCATCCTATGATTCCCCCCACTCTCAAACACAGGCACCCTGTCGCCCCTTTCCAGCCCTTCAGGAGCTCAACGTCTGCAAATACTTACATCTCAGCCCCCCAGTTCTTTGAGTATCTTAAGATTTAAACCATAAGGTCTAGACAAATTTGAAAGCGTCGTATTTATTTAGAAAGTATGTGTTAACCTGGTGCCGTGAACTTGCTTGGAGGGCTTGTTTATTTTCGGTGCTATATTAGTTACATAAATCTCTGTTTTATGCTCCTGCATGAAAACTTAGCTGCTGCCTTAAGACTGTGTACAAAGACTGAGTCACTTCCTTTGAGACACACTGTGTTAAAACATGGGATGAGTGTCTGAGATCTCCATTTTGTTGTGAAGAGCTCAAATAAAGAAATCTTCCAAGAACAGCTGGCAGAAAATATTTGTAATGAGAGCTGCCAACTACTAGAGGAAAGTGGCTTTTTTATACAGGGGCACCACTGAGACAGACTGAGGAGACAGGCTGCGATGGATTTAGAAAATGAAAATCACCCAAGTGGACAAGGCTGTAAAAACTAAGTAATATGAAAAATGAGTCCTGTAACCCAGCAGCACCTGCATCTGGCAATCTCATTCATGCCTTCTGCAGGAGATAAACCTTCTTGCTCTATCAAATAAACCCTATAATTACATTGCTTAAGTAGGATATTAAGTGGCATCATATTAAGCCATTACATGACCCTTGTCATCATCAGCCCTGCCAGGCAGTGAGGAGAGATGTTGCTCCCTGCTGATTTCTCTGGGTATCTATTTAAACATACTGTGGTAATTAGAAACATCTAAATAAATGCCTGCCCAGGATTACAAGAGCTGAATAAAATAAGCCTTTCTTTCTTGTGGCTACAATGCCTGTACCTGCTGCTGTTGTGTGCACACATCCTCTCCGACATCCCTCGTCTGATACGGTCTGAAGCTCTGTGAGGTAAGAAAGCAGAGAGGTTCAAAGGAGGCATCCTTTTCCTGCTCCTATTGATACTGCTTCTGCCACTGGCAAAGAGGATCTTTCCACAGGGCTTAAAAGACAAATCTGTTAATACCCTCCGCTTCACTCCTTTATGCTTTACCCTAAAGGGAAACCTACAGGTTTCAGAAGACAGCTTCATTCTAGGCATCCTTCCTAATTACCTGAACCACCACCATTAAATGCAGCACAGATATTGATCACTATCATGAATGTTGCTTTTCTAATATTCAGTGGCTCTGAATCAAACTGTGTCACAGATGTTGATTTCAATGGCAAAGCATATCAGAGCGCACACCGCAGATCCTCCTGCCTTACAGTAACTCGCTGAACAAAAATCGTCACTTCTAGTTCCTGTCCTCCAGCTCTATCTAAGCAATTATGATTAGGGCAGGGGCACTATTGGGCACCTAGTCCTGGGATAGGTTTCCTCTTTAGGAAGGAGAAATTTCTCGCTGACCAGGAAAGGTGACTGGGAACACAGTGCCAGACTGGATTGCCTCCCAGATTCAGGAAACTAATGGCCCAGAAAGGTGTGTGCTCATTTTTCAAGCCAACACATCTTTCACTCAATTGTTAACAGCAGAGTATTTCCTCACTTTCCACAGGAAAGCCGCCACAAAAGGGATTGTGGCTCAGTTCCCTGCTGCCATCCCTGCTCCTCTCCCACTCACAGTATTCGCAATTTCAGTACCCTAGTTTGGGTTCTGCTGTGTTTTCAGCTGCTGCAAAAAGTGTTCAAGAGCAAACTCACAACAAGCAATGGCTAATGTCACCATCAAATAATTGTAGTGGTGGACACAGAGCTTGCAATAAAACTTTTTTATTTTCAACATGAAAAATTCACAGGCATCAAGAATCTTTGTCAAAAGGAGCACTTGGAGATTTCAAGACATAGGAAGAAATAGATGCCTGTGGTTAAGGCCTGGTTCTACCTAGGAGAACTACAAGATGTTTCACTAACGAAGCAGCTTTGTACTCCATAGCCAGAGGCCAACCCAAGGTGGGCTGTGGCATGCAAATAATGCAAATGATTTTGCTTGAACTATTTGAGACAGTCATATTGTAAGCATTTGTTTGAGAGCAGTTTTGGCATTCATGCACTGCCTGCCCATTTCATGACCGGTTTCTACTCCAGGTCATTGGACTGACTTCTATCCACAAAATGGTCCAAACCATACATGGGGCACTACAAAATGTGGCCAGTGTTCTACCTTGGCATCTTTCTCTAGCACCAGCAGGAGACAAGGTAGGACAAGGGGCAAGGGTTTCAAATGAAAAGAGATTTAGATTGGATATAAGGAAAAAGTTTTTTACAATAAGGACAGTGGTGCACTAGAACGTGTCACCCAGAGAGGTGGTGGATATTCCATCCCTGGAGACACGCAAGCTCAGACCGAATGGGACTCAGAGAGACCTGATCTAGCTGTAGGTGTCCCTGTTCATTGCAGAAGGGTTGGACTAGATGACCTTTAAGGGTCCCTTCCAACCCAAATGATTCTGTGATTCTATGATTCTATGACACATCACTAATGTTTTGCAGTGCAAGAGCTGCTCTGGAATAGTTCATCTGTTGGCCTTGCTTTCCTGAGGAAGTTTATTTCTTCTGAATAATCGTGATCCTCTGGACATACAGTGGCTTTTCTTCAGATAGTGTATCCCAGTGGGACATATTCCCCAGCAGCTACTGGGAAAGGATGTACTCTGCAGTAATTATTATAGCTGGTTTGCTTGGGTGGATAAGGTTGGTAGAGGTGTTGAATAGAAATACTTTTGGACCAACTTACCTAGAGGTTAAGGAGCAATTTTGCTTGGTATGGAGTGGAAGATATTACCTAAGTGCTTTCCGTGCACACACAATTGACGCTGAAAAAAAAGCAGTCTATTTTTGTCTCCCATAGCCAGCCCCTCAATCACAGTATAGAATTACTTTGGTCCAGCTATTGCCTGCCCAGAGAAGGGCCTATATTCATTCCACCTCCAGGGTTTCCATTAACACAGCAGTTACACTGTCATTTGGGCAGAAAGCCCGAGTCAAAGCACTGCTTCATTTGATCTGCATCTGTCCTAAAGAAATATCCCTCTTCTCTTTCCATCCTGCTTCCCTCTGAGGAAGCCGGCTGCTGTTTCTGTGAGGAATGACTGCCTCCATTTGACAGCAGAGCACTTTGAAGAGCTCACGCTAAGCAGGTAGCTCTGCTGCTGCCACGAATTACCATCCACAGCACATTACAGTGACATCCCTGCCTTTCTTTTCCATTTCATATGAGGATCTAAAAA
>PPHD01023513.1:0-12440 GCA_002909625.1 Bambusicola thoracicus
CTGGCTTATTTAGTACTCTCTCTTTTCATGCTGGTAAACAAGAACAGCACTTGAAAGAGTAGAGTCCACTAAAAATCAACAAAATTTACCAGATGAAATGCAGATAACTTTATGCTTTCCATACACAGTGATGAAGCGATGCTCAAAAACTAACGCTGTCTCAGTGGGCTCCAATTCCTGAGACTCTAGGTTGCTCTATAGTCTGTGTAACTGCTAAAAAAGATAATTATTTTTTTTAAATCTGAGCATTAGAATTAAGCCATTTCCCACATACTACATGGCAGCACTGGAAATACTTCACTACCAACTCACACAGACTGATCATACCCTCACTCATGGTTTGCACACCTTCACAGAAGTTGTGCTGTTTATTTCTAACTAGTACAGAATCCATGAAGCTACTTTAAAAATTTCAGAGAGCTTTTTTCAGATTTTACACTCATCAGTTTTTAATACTCTGTTTAAAAAGCAAAAGATCCAAGTAAAACTCAACTATGTTTTATGATTGGACAACCTCAGCTTCTCAAGTCAACAGAAAATTCAACGTGAAATGCCAGTGGGGAGGTCTTGCTCTTGAACCCCTGTAGGAACGTTAGAAATTGTGTAAACTGTTAGATAGATAAATGCACAGGGGAAGTTTGAAACCTGAACTTTCAATTTAGGAGTTGCATCAAACAGAGTAGACAGAATGCTACAGCACACATGCTATATCAGCACCAGGCAGATCAATACACTCTTCAGCTGCTGAAAAGTTTTTATAACTTTGTCTGAAGTTCTGAAACAAGACATGAGTGATAGGAATACAGAACAAAGGCATAAAAGAAGACTAAACAAGGTAAAAGCACACGACAAGTTACACCCAAATGTTCTCCTCTTCTGTATTTTTCATTTCTCTTTCAAAAATATTTGCTGAAATTTTATTATCTTAACTTTCTTCTATTAAATACTCCTGTGTTCAAATAGATGCTTGAAGGGATTTGTTGACCAAAAAATAGTTAGAAGAGGAAAACAATGCCTGAAGAGCAGAGGTGTAGAAGCATTTTGTGGATTCACCTGCTGACAGAGATGAAAATTACTTTTCTCTTTATCATTCAAGTCAACATTTTGGTGTGTGTCCAAAGGACAAGGCCAATACAAGCATAACCCTAATATTTAATCAATATTATGCATACTCATGCAGTTTAGATAATTTGACTGGTTTACAGTCAGATTACATTAAAAAGAACACTGATGCATGTCCATTAACATTCTCTAGCTCATTCATCATTCTTACAATCTAATGTCATTTGTCTTCCAAATTCATAGGAAAAATGATCATTATTTTAATATTTACTTGAAATTAGAGATTTCAGGCAGGCTACGTGTGTTTTCACGAGATAAAAACAAAGAGTTTAGGTATACTGCACCTTTTAACAATTCAAAGCATGTCGTATTATGGCAACTTTTTATTATTATTCTGTATTTTATTTAACATACATTTGCTTTGGAAATTATAAAGTTACTACTTTACATAGGTCAAAAAATATTACTGGACACAAACTAAAACATCACTATCAGCACGTCTATGCAATGTATTGGCTATAGAAGAAGACACTGGATGAAACTGTGACACTTCTAACATTAAACGGCAACCTCTGCACTGCTTTGAAGGGGTCTTGGAAGTATTTCACTTATTCTGCCTACTACAGAAGCAAGTTTTTTAAGGTGGGAAAATATTCTAAGTATGTTAACTCTTAAATTCTCAAATTTTTCCCATTATGAGCTGTCACATGGTAAAGGCTAATGACATCTCTACAGAACACGTGCTGTTTGAAAATTAAAGCAACGTTTGTATAAAATGCAAACAAATGAAAAATAATATATACGGTCCTTTTTAGAAGAGGCTTGTTTTTCATTACTCACCAACTGACATCCTTCCAGGGACTTTACTAGCTGAGCATTCTGACAGGAAAGAATGGAACCAGCTAAATTCAGCATTACACACACTGCAGAGAGCAACATGAAAAAGGTTATCTGGAAAACAAAAATCAAAAACAAGTACGCTATTGATTATTCACTGCAAAGAGGAGAAAATAATCATTTAGATGTTCAAGGACTTCCTTCCTACCATGCAGTTAGACGAATGTTAAGTGGAGTTCAAACATTTTTAAGGAGAATGTAGAATATTCATTCATCTTACAACAAACTGAATCTCACACAATAAATGGCAAAAGTGAAACCAGACTTGACCATCACTTACTTTTGTCCAGGCATTTCAAAATCCCCTATTTGTATACCATATTGGTCAAATATTCTGAAAATTTACAGTTTATTAATTAACATCATTTACAAGAAGTGTTTTTATAATCAAAAGCAGTCTTAAAACAGTTCAGACTCCTTTTTGATGAGGACATAAGCATCTTGAAGAGGAAAAGTATTGATGAACAGCACGCATAATGAGTTTGCATAAGTTGGAAAAAGAAAATGAGTAAGATTTCTGATAAATAATCTACTTGATTTTTAAACAGCTACAATTTAAACAACATACTCCAGATCAGCTACTCACTGTGTTAATGACTACTTCACCCTCTTTTCAAAATATGTGAAAACAATCATTTACTTGATTGCACCAGCTTAACTATCATTTTACTGTTATAAACATAAAAAATGCTGGGCCAGTGTAAGCAGACAAATTTCAGTATGTGGAGAATTCAATATGTAGGGAAATTGAAAGGTACAAGCAGGAAAAGAACAAGAACAAACATGTACTGAATACACTTTTAAGAGAAATATATACTATGCTGTATCTCCTAGAAGTATTCCATTAATATCTAGGGCCTTTGTTTTTGTTTTCTGAATATTCAGCTTATTTATTCATATACACGATGAACTTCTTCTTGTCCTTTTACTGCAAAGTGCTTTGAACAGTTCTATGGACCTTTTGAGAAAAATCAATTCCCTGTTTTTGTTATTATTTATTTGTTAAATTGCCAGTATTTCAAATGCTAGCCTCAAATTACAAACTGGCCTGAAAAAAATCCACATTAGTGGTTACATTATATCCCTCTTATGAACTACACACAAGTTCCTGAGAATTCACATCTTCAAAGAAATGCTATGGACATCAAAACTTGTTTGAATTAAAAAAAAGAAAAGAAAAAAGAAAGAAAGAAGCCATCAGTCACCTTTGCTCTCAGAAGTACATTTCAGATAAAGTTCTTGCATTTCATCCATCCCCACAGTAATAAAAGGCGAACACCCTGTAACTATATACTGACTGACTTGCACAGGCTCACAAGTGAAAAAGACATGGTGTAAGGGTAAGCATTACGTTCTTTACCCTTCCAGCCACAATATATAAGGCTAAGTGTGATGAAATAGCTCAGCTGAAAAGTGCATCTACATCTCAGTAAATCTGCAGATGAAACCACACTGGGAAGAATTGTCTGAAATGGTGCAAAATAGACCTAATGATGCTTTCCTAACATGCTACTATTTAATTTGGGGCTTCACTGACAAGGGAATTACTATAACAATGTTTATGCTTGTCCTGTTTGATTCCGTATTACTAAAGCAGCAGCTTCGCAAATAAAGAAAAATGGAGAGAGAATTTGTAAGATAACTCTTGCAGATTTATTGTGCTTTCCTTCATAACCCATTTATTTCTGAAAGGATCGTGGTATTTTTAAATATTCATTCTCGAACATCAGGTTACTAACGAAGGAACCCAAAATGGATCATGCAGTGTATCTGCAATAAATATAGGTACTTTTTCTAGTGAGTGGTTTTCAATGAACATACTGCTTAAGTATAAAATGATGATAACGAAGATGCCCACATTTAACTAAAAACAAATCAATGTAATCTCAACTTACCAAACAACTGTCTTAACATTTTGTCTTTCAAACACGTGAAAAAATAGATACTGCAGCCAGTGACATGCCGTTTATGCTTCACTGCCGCACAAAAACTGTTCAAAGTATTCAGTTCATTCAAAAAATGTGAGAAATGTCTAACAGCACACAGAAGGCATTTGATTGATTTTTGTAACATTTTAAAAGGAAAAGACACAGGACTAACAGAGTTCTAACACAACAACAATAAAACCAATATTTGATCAAACTAAAACCCATTTAAGAAGCTGCCTCTGTCAGCAAAACATAAATAGATTCATAATAATACACTCCGTGAGCAGGAAGATAACACATTTTAGTTCTCTTTTCAATCCCCCGCTCTCTTCAAAAACTGAAGTCCACACAAAGATGTCATCTTTAACAGCCTGGATATGAAAGGTCAAGTCAGTCTGCTCTTCCTCGCTCCCTTTCATTTTGTTTCTCCTCTCCTCCCCTCAATCTGCCAAACTTCTATGTGAATCTAGAGAACACATCCATTACACTATAATAAATATACGCATTTTGCATATACCTCCTTGGTAAACAACTATAATTACTAGATAGGATGAGCCCAAATAGAAGAAATAGAGGTTTAATTAACACATGTACTCTGATAAGCCTTAATTATCTTTGCAGTATCACTCTGATGAAAAATATTTTGCAAAATACCAAGGGGGACTGTAAGATGGGCATTAACTAAAGAATGCAATTTAAAATTTGGCGTGGAATTATCCCATTTAATTATTCCAAAAACTGGCTCTAATTGAATTATACATTTCTGAAAACTGTTTAAAATACAAATATGCTCAGTGTATCAAGGATGAGTTTTAAACATTGCATTCCCAACATGTACACTTAATTAAGTATCACAATGCACTCATCTGCATCTGCACTACAATCTGAGTTCTACACTCTGCCTTTTCAAGGGACAGCTTATGATGCATTAAGACCATGTTGAAAGAAAAAAATATTTAAGCCCTAACGCTTATGTTAATTTTCATGTTTATATTAATTTTCCAGTCCTGTCTTTAAAATAAGATTTGTAAACAAATCTCAATTTACAAATAAATAGTAACACAGAAACCATTAGGATTAAGAGTGCTCAGCTATATTGAAAATGCTCAAAAATAAAGTACGCTCACCACTTATTTTTTCCTATTCTGATACCTCCTTTTTCATGTTCTTAATAGGAAACCACTTTTGATAACTGATTAAAAATGACATAAAGTGCTATTTTGAACATTTATCTACTTGAGCTTTCTAAAAAGTGAGTAAAGAAATTCCCATTCATACAGCAGTAGAATTTTCTGCGATGCTCTCATCTTTCTTAATAGACAAGTCCAAGAATGTACATTAATTTAACAATGCAAGTATATATATACACATTATCATCTCGCAAACTGCGCATGACATTAGAAGTACATTTATTGTTGTCAGAATTCTGCCTTGTTTTCAGTTCACTCTGTTTTGAACATCAAACCAGGAAAATCTAATGTGAAAGACAGCTGTAATTCCCCAAACAATTACTTGACACTAATACACAACTTAAGTCAGCATCAAAATGGTTGTCAATCACACTACAAGAAAACAAACTTTGAACATTACATTATCCTTTAGAACAGTATTCAATACTCAGAGCACTCTTCTTCAATGATACTGTAAACACGTTGTAAGTAGCATGTTACATTTTTCTTATATTTTATATGATTAATAACTATTTCTGCCAGTAGATGAGATGGAAAAGCATATAAGGCATTTGAAGAAATGTACTACATGCTGTAAGCTTACTTAATCATGATACAACTTCATAAAAAATGATGCAACTCTGTTTCAGGACAAATCTCTGAAGGCTTTGTTGACTAGTGAAGTATAGATAAGAAACTGGCTATACCAGCTTCCTTATGATGGGTTCCATGATCTAAGTATGTGCTCTCCCAAGAAATACTTCCTTTGTTCTAAAATTTGCCATTTTTTTAATGCCAGTTTATGCCAAGAAAAGTTACGAACTATTATTTCTTAATGACCTTTTCAAGGCCTGTAATGTCATGTGTAAAAAGGGAGCTGTCTTAATCAAGACAAAGAGTCATCGTACCTATCGCTATTCCTATCACAATTCTCTTAGCTTTCCTATGAGGTAATTGGAATTGTACTCAGCATTCAATATGTGCATTTAAGCTGTGAGACATATAACAAGATATTATGGCTTGTTCTGTATTTCTTTTCTAAGAACTCCTAGCATTTTATATGTATTACTGAAAGGCAAATACAGAACTTGGTAGTTTCGTAATTCTAAGAATACAAATTACTTCTTATTAAATCAAGTAGTATTAGTTGTACTTTGTTATTATTACAATCATTTATTTTATCTTAATAAATGAACTGTATTTAAAAACAGAATCCAAAGACTGAAGACTGTGATGGGCAATGTTTCTTCTGTTCAGCACAGTGCAATGTGCATTACCTGCATGGAGCCTGAAGGGAGACACAATGAGCATCCTCTCAGTGAAGAGCTCCAGGCTTGCTCAGGGCAGAGAGGATTCTTGAGACCCCAAGGTGTGGGCAGGAGGGTCTCAGCACAGAGCAGAGCTCAGTGAGCAGGCAGCAGTAGCCAGGATGGACAGAACCACATCAGGGACATAACAGTGGAAATGGAGTGACATGCCGCCACTTGGAAAATAACTGAGGCAAACAAACTAGCAAGGACTCACTACAAAGTTACCTAAATTCCAAGAAGAATCATATTAAACCCTTCAATAATTTCTACCCTGTCTTAGTAGTTCCATTATAAAAGGTAACTATTAGAGTTTATATTCTAAAAAAATCTGGCTTTAAAGCTTATTGTTTTTTTTTTCCTACACAATTCACAATAAAAGAATGCCCAAACAGATCTGACTCAAAACTGTGGCCAACACAAGATCCTACCATGAACAATACTAATGTGCCCCTTAAGCTAAGTATAAAGAAACATAATAAGGTAATAATAGTGAGAAGCTAAAACCAGGCAGATTCAGGTCCAGGTCTTGATTTTAACTAAGATTTATTAGCTACTGGAATACTGTATCTATGAGCACGGTGGAATGTTCATCACAAAGGCAACGCAAAATACATTTTTAAAACTATTTTGGTCTGTACGCCATGACTCCAGAGGTAGTTTTGGTGTTCATGGTTAAGGTTCTCTGAGCTCAGTCATATTCCATGATCCTACAGATCCCTTCTGGCCTTATTTATTCAGCTACAAAGAGTAAAACACAAAAATATCAGAAGAAAAAGATAAGGTTGATTTAATTACAATTTATGTAACTAGATATATAACTCACATCATTCTAAAGTGAATGCATTTATAAACTTATTGCACAGAAAAGGTAATCACACTAACACTGTTGTCTAATGGCTTCCAAGCGCACAAGAAGCAAAAGTTAGCTTCCTGTTATTTCCTTCATAATAGAGACTCCTCTACTACTTCGTGATTCAATATATCATTTTCAAAATTATCTCTCAACATTCGCCAAGAAGTGACCGATAATGAAAAAGCACTGGCATTTCAAATCTGTTTAATTGAGCATTCCATGTCCTTTGCCCAAATTAAAATAAAGGTCTCAACAACAACATTCACTATTGGTCTCAAGTAATGATCTGTAATAAACAGACAGAAATATTCTCTGCTCTGCAACACAGTACCATGTTAGAGATTTAATGCTTTTATGTGAGGAAACACAAACTATATTATTTTACCCAGAAATACATACAACCATTAAATTCCAGACATTACTAAATTGAATTAAATTTCCCATAGATACAATTCCTTTTGACTAGGCCTAATAACACTGTCTGACTTCAGAGAAAGCGGAAATCATGTTGTAATTATTAAACTACACTCAACTATTTATACTTTCAAAGCTAAATACTTCAGATGAAGACTCCTAAAATTAAATTTAGAATGCAGAATTTTAATCGATTATGTTAAAGGCCCTACTGACTTGTTACCCTCCACACAATCTTTTAATTAATTTATTAATTGTTGCTGGCCAATATTTTCTTTTTGCTGTGTATGTGAAGAAATTAATGTATACTACTAATTAAAAAATACATTATTGGAGGTAATAATAAATGTTATTGTCATTAAATTATAAGAAAAAGGTATGGCTGTCCACTACTGAGGCTTTGACCAAGAGTCAGTACATCCCATCTTCAAACTAATCATCTGAAAGCTGCCACCAAGAGAATGGTGCATGAACAGAACAAGGCACCGTGTACTTCCAGCAGGATTTGCATCATGAAGAACAAAACGTACTTAAGGACCAGAACAAGTAGTTCAGTTTCCTCCTGTGGCATTGTGTAGTAGTATATAACAATAAAGACAGGGATTCAATAGCTGCTTCTAAAGCTTTTGAAGAACTCTAGAATCAAAAATGTGACCTTGTCCCTGCACACACAGGGACAGGTAAAAGGAATTATCTGATAGTAGCAAAACTAATCTCTTCTGATATCTTATAATGAGAGTGTACCATTCAATATCCCCAAGAAATACACTATCAGTAAAGGCAATTTAGATAGGTAGATATTTTGATGGCAATACAGACTTTTTCCACACATGATCAGGCTAAAGGACTGCAACACAAGTGAGTTTAGCACTATCACACTGTACATGTTAACACTATGTGTTTGTTACCTCTGTGATGCTATATTACAGAGGTACTGATTTACAGTTGATTTTAATATTTTTTAGGGAAATGTACCAGGAGACCTGATTTAGTAATAAAGTTCTAATGTTCTCAGCTCATAAACTGATTAAACAGAAATTTGTCAAAGCTAGATAATTCAGCATCTACTCATTTTTTGCTGTTTTCATTTTTAACATCCACACATTTCTGAAGTGGATGTTTTCATTGGAAAATGAAAAACTTAGTCCAAACAGATAATTTTGACAGTTGCTCTGCTGGTTCTATCATCTCCCTACCATTATCAACAGTGCAACAAACATTTGCGTGTAGATTTGTAGTCATTCATTTTGGTATCTAGAAAACTTTTTTAGCGTGTTTCAAACCCTTGCAATAATCTGCTCCTCTTGTCCCCCTCTTTCCCCAGCTCAGTGAGCTGCGGAGTTAAGTTGCAGGTTTCACGTGTAGTTGCCTCTACATGTATCTTCTGTGATCAAAATTACTTCAGACATAATTTATTTTTAATAGAATTTTGACCATATCAGACAGATTTAAAACTTGCAACTGCTTCAGACATATCTCCTTTCAACGTATTATCTGATGAAGAAATCATCACATTAATTGCATTTTAAAAATTTGCTAATAAAATAGGTAATCTTAAATCTCAAACATTTTCCACGATGATTTTCCACAGTTCAACCAGAAAATAACCTTTTCTATGTTAGTTTTGTTTATAACAAAACGTTACACATGTAAATGAAAGAGCCAGCTAGATCTGAATTTAAGACATTAAAAAGAATGCATTTACATTGCAGTAATTTTTCAGTGATCTACACGAGAGTGAACTTATGGTTCCATAGTGACTGCATTAACGGGTTCCTCCATTTATACAGTATATTACTTTTGCAACTGCCATGTTGCTGCAACAATTCACCTTCAGAACAAATAAAAGTCTCAACAAAATGTTGCACTGTGTAAATTAACCTTCCGTAACATCTGTAGCAGAATGCCCTGAGGAAATAAAAGCTCATGCTGTCTTGCTGACAAGGACAGGCGTCAAAAGGCTATGCAAGCAGCCCCTCCTGACAGCAGCGTAATTAGAGAGAAGCAGGTTGTGAAGTTCAAATACACAGATATTTTGCATCTGTCTTTTCCAAAATATTAATAGCAATTGCTTATTCACGTGTAATTATCCTCATTAACAAACAGTTATGTGGTATCAGTGAAGGCTACCACACCAGAATGCTTCTACTTTCAGTACTGGAGAAGAAGGCCTATATGCATTTCTCTACTCAGCATGACTAAGTTTCTGCTCCTCCATTCCATGCACGTAGAAATTTATCTGGGCAGTGAGAACAACAAAAGGAGGACAACAACTAGGCTGGTCCCTACAGCTTCGTATCCCTAGACCTTTGGCCACTTCAGTGTTAGAAAAATGATACAATTTCTTCTTTATTGTTGTACCCACAAGGACAATTTCAGCAGAAAGTAAGCAGCCAGGTCTTTGCTGTTTTCTATACCATCTGAACAAGTACCAGAGAAAACCAGTCCTCTTGCCACAGAGCCAATCTTTCGGTTTTCCAATCAAATACAAGTAGTGATTCTGTACTTTGTTGCTTAGGGAAGAATGGAAAGAGATTAGGAAAAGCAGTAACTTCATGATACATTTATCTCTGTACTTATACTGAAAACACATACATGCTGTTGTCACATTGCTGTATTAGTGTAAACTACAGGTCTCCTCAAACAGAATGAAGACACTGAACTATTGTAATGGGCTCACTTTTCATTAACAATATCAGCTAATGTGTTCTCTTAATTCATCTTCAACTCAAATGGAAGCAAAAAAATGTGAGCAAGCTCTTTTTTAAATTACATTGTTCTACAAGAATAAATATAAAAATAGTATTAATGAACATCTAGTTTGATGTTCAAACATATCAGCTGAAAAGAGACCAAAATAAGCCAAAAGACTACTGCTTTTTCCCCTTAATCAGGTTTCTAGTACTACAGTCCTATGGAAATCGACAGAGAGAAAAATGTCACTTTTTACCTGGGTGCAGGTAAAAGCACTAAGGGACTACACCAGATCTTCTGACTGTACTGCTCACATCCATCTCCCTGTCACACATGAACCATAAATTACAGAAGCTTAGAGGACTTAGCTTTTTCATGGTCCTCTTTATAATATGCTACTGTAGCATCTCAAAGGTAGAAGTCAATTTGTGCTGTACTGCTACAAGCATACAGGGAGAAAAAGCTCTGGCATACTTGAAAGTACCATTTTCATTGCTTACTGACTCTGGACAGAAAAGATACTTTTTTATTAATGTGTAATTTTGTAAAATGACCACGTCGTTTTTCAGCCTTCTAATGTGACAATACCTGTATCCAGACTATGAAATACACCAAATTTTCTTCTCACAATATGGTTAAACAAACACTTCTTACTTATCTTCAGAAGTACATTTAATCACATATAATGGACTCCAAAGATTTAAAAGTAGTCAATTCTTTCTCTCTTTATGACCACATGGTAAGAATCTATGTATGGTAAAATTAACAGCAGGAAAGGGACTAAAATATCTACAGCGTGGAAAAACTAGTCAAGCCTGAGGAGAAAGTTATTTAAGAAGCAAGGGTAAATATTGTGACATTTCTAGCATATAAACAAAAAATGACCAATAAGGGAGACTCCAAACGCCTAAAAAATGAAAACAGAGATATACCCCTAAAAATAAAATAAAATAAATTTGCTTCTCCGGTGCTTACAGAGGAAGTGAGGCAGATGTCAGAAGCAGAGATTAATTTCCCAAGGAGGAAGAAATACTGAAAGAAATAAGGCTCATGCCAAGAAAGAATTGAAGAAATTAGAAATGTGCAAAAGCTGCCAAAAAGTCCAGGACCAGATGGGCTGCAGCCCACATTTCTAAAAGAAAGAGCAAATGAGATGGAAGAACCATTAGCAGATATATTTAGAAAGTGTGTGAGAACAGGGGAATTACTGATGGACTGAAGAGAGGCAAATTTAACACCCATACCGTACCCTTCATTTAAGCAGCAGTGATGACTCTGGAACGGTGACAGTTCCCTGTTACCAAGGTATTGTGCTAGCATTAATTGCTGACATGGCAGAAGGGACTGCTCCTTAAGGGTAACTGAGATGCGCTTGTTTAGAAGAGCTAACTGTTAGTCTAGCAGGCTTTTTCTGCTCTTCAGGAAAAGCTCTCTTAAGGTGTTTTAAAATTCTAACAATGCTCAAAAGAGCAGTCCAGATTCTAACTAGGGTGAGGCTGGTGGCAGCTGGGCCCATAAACAAGAAGCCTCTGTAGAAAGGATAGGACAGACAGATCCAGGCAAGCAAAAGTCATATAAATCTTCACCAGTGAAAAGGGACACTGAATCCTCATTCAAACAGATGCTTCACTCTGTGACGCCTTTTCTCCTCCAGTTTATAAAGACATTCTGAATTCAATTCCTCTGTTTTCATCTCAAGTTTTGTTTCTCTTTCTCCCAGCCCACAGTTTTACTGGGTCATTTCCATTTTTGTCATTTTTTCTGTCATATCCCAATAAAATGGCAGTGGGAGCAGGTTTTTCTATCAGTTGTTTTCGTCTATTAGAGAAGGAAGAATTTACAGACTTAGGGAGAATAAAACCAAACAATAAAAACACAAAGAAAACAGCAAAAGATGCTGATCAAGATTTCCTATGCAAGTACTTTTTATTCTTTTTTTAAATTGTTTTTTGTTTCTGCCTCTTAGCAGATGAGCAGGTAGACCTATTGTTTTTCTTTCCCCCTGGAAGTACAGTTCCTTTTCATTACGCCTCTTTCAAGATTTCAGTCCTCTTCTTTCCATTTTGAAGCACCCAAAAATAAATAGCAAATCTATGTAAATTGGTATTTACTA
>PPHD01023514.1:0-10459 GCA_002909625.1 Bambusicola thoracicus
TCTTTGCTGGGCCTCCGTGTTTGAGCCCAGACTTTGTTTCTGCCCACATAGGTACCCCTGGTGCAAGAAGACATGGTTTTGCTTGCCTGGCTCAGATCCCACACCTGTGAAATGCCTCGTCAGCTTATGTGGGGAACACCTGGGGCTTGCAGGTGCAATGGCAACCTGTGATATTGTAAAGGGACAGTGCTGCATCTTCATGTTCATTTGTGGCTTTCAACTGGTGGACCAATAAGGCGCTTGGGCATGGCGTATTCTCTGTCAGAGTGCTGGAAAGAGTCGTCCACTGTGCGAGTATAGCACCATCTTGGTTGAATGTGTGGCACCAGCAAATCACAGTGGGCTCAAGACCTTGGGTTGCCTCTGGCATACTGACTTAGGAGCTCTGAAACCAGCAGCTCCAGCTGCTGAAATGTTGTCATATGCATGGCTGGAACCTGTGAAGAAAAGGGCTGTTGGAGGAAAAGAAGCCCTCTTTCACCTGCACTAGGTGCTGCCCATTGTTGGGGTACGGAGGGGGTGCACTGGGATTTCCTGTGTGTGCTGATTGATCTGCTTAGCCACTGGGATACTGGAAAAGAGGATTGAGGAGAAAACTAAGGCAGGATGAGGTGGAGGTTCCCTTTTGAAAACGCACATGCTAATAGAAAACATCCTCTAAACTCTCGGCGTGTCAGGATACATTAATGTAAGTATAACACTTTTTCAAATCCTCAGCATCTTCTATCTGAATGTCACTGAATTAGTGCTAATGCATTCATTAGCTCATTATTCATTAATATTTGGTATTCATTAGACTGGCTCCTTCCCTGGAGGATGGGGATAATGAGACGTGGGATTGGCTGCAGGGCTGTGCCACAGCTGTGCTTAGCACAGTGGGAGCCTGGTTTTATGTATCAGAATGGCCTTCAGTGATTATTTTAGTGGCATTTTTAGCTAGCTTATGCTGTCCCGGCTCTTGGCCACTGGTTTGCCACAAATTAGTGGAAATTCTTAGTGGGAGAGCAAGTGCTAATTTATTGACATCATCATTTCCACCAACTCACACCCTGAAGGCAACTGGCAACACAACCGCTGAAGCCAAATTTTGATCTAAATTGCAAGCCTGCCCGTGTAATCCCAGAGCTATTTATCTCTCTTAGCCTACGAGTCCTCCCTTTAACCCCCTCTGCCTTCCTTTACGTCATGCCCTCAGGATTCTCTACGTCTGAAGATGTCTTTTTTTTCCTCTTTGCTTCCCACCTCAGTGTGAGGGGACGGAGAGGCCCCAGCCCTGCAGCTGGAGTTGCCCAGCTCACTGAGAAACATCTTGCCTGGGACTGCTGAAGGAGTCTTGTTGAATGTTGGAGTGCTGAATTCAGCCTTTGCATTATCCCAAGCAAGTTCTATTAGATTTGCATCGCAAAGTTACGTCTGTGCTCTGGGGGCCTGCAGAAGCAACTGCTCCGGTGGACAACACTGGAGAAATTTTCCTGAGAGGCAAATCCTTTGCAAGGCAGCGGGAGAACGCCTGTGTGCACAGTGCCAACATAACTGACACCTCATTGCATGACTCCCTGAAGGCTCATGAACTCTTTAGACGCAAGCATAAATTCTGCTCTCTTGGGACAGCCATGAGAAAGTGCAGCTGGAGTGAGGGATTGCCTTTGCTTGTGCCCTGTGCTTGCTGGGAGCAGCCGAGCCGTGTCTGGTGCCTGTGGGGGACCTTTCTACAGCTCTCCTGGGGGGTGAAACGGCAAATGGAAATATATATTTTGTGTTCGGCTGGGTTAAGATGAAAGGAAGACAAATTGGAAGGAAAGACTTCATGAGCTGAGAGTTTCCTGGGTTTTAGGACTGGATGATGATGTAGAGTGATTTTTCTTGACACCTCCGCACTTACTCAGAAGTTGTCTTTTCTACCTCAGCTTCTGTCAGTTATCTCCACCTTGTTCTTTTCCTAGCCAGTATTTGTGCTCTGTTTGCTGTCATATTTGTTTCCCAGGAAGCGAAATGTCCTCACAGAGGATCTTGCCTCTGGAATCTTGCAGCCGTAGGGCTGATGTGTTCCGGCACAATGCTGGGCTGCAGGGTCTTGGGGGAAAAGCAAACAAATATCCGAGATCTGCATGGCATTTTGCCCGAGACAGAGCTGAAGGGTGTGATGCATGGTGAGGAGAAAGAGACAAAAAGCAGTGCATCATTTAATGACTTCAGTTCCTCTCGTCTGGGAAGTATTAAACAACAGTTAATTGCCTCAGCATGGGGAGAAAGCAAAGAGGTACCATGTTCCTAATGGGCCATGGACACTGCCTCGCACTGGGATGGGTTGGAGTGTGCCTTGTTTAGCGGGCATGGTGGTGATGGGTTGGTGGGTGGACTAGATGGTCTTGGTGGCCTTTTCTGTCATTAAGGATTGTTAGGTCCAGATAGCTCACAGCACATGCTGGTGAAGCTCAAGGCTGTGCTCAGCACATAGGCACGCACACAAGGCACGTTATGGGTGGCAGTACAGTGCCTATGCTCACGCAGCTCTACTATCCCTGTGGCAGGGCTGATGGCAGAGGCTGATGGCAGAGGCTGGCCAGGCAAGGCAGTCCTTTTGATGCTTCTATGGCTGATTCTTTGTTTTTATTTCCCCTCTGGCAGGTCGTGGTGACAGCTGGTGCCCTCCTCGCAGACCTGGACGACTTCCCCACAGCCAGCATGGGCAGCCCACAGCTCCCTGTCTCAGCACCAGGGCGATGAGGAGCCATCTGCTGGCCTAGCAGGAGGATTTTTGTGCTTTTCTCACAAATTTTTATTACCTGAACCCTGTGAGATTTCATGTGAAAACGCTTCCTGCAGCCTCACAGCTGTGAGCCCCGTGGGCTGGAGGCGGTGGACCTCCCTCTGTGGCTAGGCCAGCAGGAGAATTGTAGCCTGGGCTGCCCCGCAGGTGTGGGGCCCGGCCCCACAGCATTCCCAGCCAGCGTGGCTCAGGCTTCTCCCCTCAGCTCTCCCAACAGCGGATCGGAGGACTGCGGTCCACACACCACCATGGCGGCCAAGCAGCCCCCGCCGCTGATGAAGAAGCACAGCCAGACCGACCTGGTGAGCAGGTTGAAGACACGCAAGATCCTGGGGGTCGGTGGCGAGGATGACGATGGCGAGGTCCATCGCTCCAAGGTGAGAGGAACTGGGTCATCATTGGTGCAGAGAGACGTCCCTGGTCCCACCTTGGGGTGCTCCGTGCTGTTCCTTGCAGTGATGAGGCCATTGCTGCAGGAAGGCAGCCAGCAAATCTGTGAAATGCCCTCCACTGGGCAACCGCAGCACATGGATAAAACCCACTTGTCGCTTCATTTTCCCCAACACCTGTCTTCTGCAGCCTCTATGGCAAAACCAGGGCTGCCAGCTCTGCCCTGTAAGGGCTGCCATGACATGATTATTGCTGCCCTTTAGCAGGGCTGGGCAGCATAGCCTGGTGGATGCACAAAAGCCGCCTGAAACCACTTTTCACGGTAATGCACTGAACTCTGCCTTTAAGTTGTTTTAATCCATTGGTGAAATTTTATTGTCAAGACACCCATTATCCAGCTCAGTGCCGGCAAAGCACAGCCAATTACACTGCTCATCACATACCAGTACCTGTGCCCTGCAAATTGGAGCGGTGATTCAAGAGACACAGTGGCGCCTCTCTGAAGTGGTCCAAATTGCAAATGAATGTGCACAATCTGTTTCAGCAAAATACCAGAGCTGGAGAGCAAGGGCTCGTCTCTCAAGAGCCCCGTCCCAAGTGCCCTCTTGAGCACTGCCTGACTCCTGCCCTCCCGTGAGCCATCCTGCACCTCCTTTCTGTGGGAAATTCTCAAGCAGCTCTGCCTCCACAGCTGTGGTGCTTGGTCAGTGAGGGTCAGAGGCTACACATGTGGGAGGAGGCAGGTCCCTACTCACATAGGCAATGAGAAACCAGAATTCACATTGGCCTGGCCCTACTGATGCTGGTCAGGGAGCAGTGAAGGCTGCAGAACCTGATGAAAATCCAGTCAGTCTTCAGCAGGTTTTGGGACTAAGGGATCGCAGAGAAATTTCTTTTTCCTGTCCTCCTATCAGACCTCTTGAAGATAAACTCCCATCTGGGATTAAGGTGTGTCCTCTGGGGTTACAAATGCTGCCTAAAGGCTGAGGAAGGGTCTGCTCAGTCACCCTGTGCCTTTTCTTTGAATTTCAGATTAGCCAAGTCCTGGGAAATGAAATCAAGTTTGCTGTCCGGGAACCCTTGGGACTCAGGTAAGACATAGCGAAACCTCAGAGCTGGCCTATCAGAGAGTGCCTGACCACACTCTTCCTGCCAGCTCTGTCCCCGACACCAGCTCTGCTGCCATATAGCCCCACTGCTCCCTGCAGGGGTTTCTCAGGGCTGCAGAGCCAAACTGGCCCTGCTTTCTTCCTGTGTGAACAGCTTGAAGGACATGAGCTCTGGTCTCTTGGCAGGTTCTAGAAGGTGTGGGGGCTGTACAGGGCCAGAGGTGCTCCCTGCCCTCTTTGTAGGATCCCATCCCTCCTCTGTGTGTCCAGGGGGGGAATTTCAGCTCTCCTTGGCTAGCGAGGCTGGAGCTAGCAGTGTGCGGGGGAGCCCCACATCCTTGTGCAGAAGACCTGCAACCACCTCAGCTGCATGATGATAGAGAATGCAGGCTAATAACCACACAGACAGCCGGGAGGGTGTTGTGAAGCAGGAAAGACAAGACTGCCTCTATGCTCACTATAGGTCATCTGTCTTCCATACAGGGTCTGGCAGTTGGTTTCCGCCGTCATGTTTTCCGGGGTGGCCATCATGGTAAGTGAGGGCGGCAGCCTCGGTACCACCAGCTCCTGGATACCACGATATGGCTCCTCAGCCATTTATTCCCCTTTCTCTGCCTTCTACAACCACCACTGCTTACTCCTGAGAGGGCTATACCCTCTCTGTAACTCTGCAATGAGTTTTGCCAGCAGCGCCCTTGGCAGTTTGTTCCCATTTCCAGAGTCTGTTTTCATTAGCGGGTTCATAAACCACACACAGCACGACAGCCTCGCTCATAGAAACTGGCCTTAGAGCGAGTAGCTGACACACTGATACCTCTCACACCTCCTTAATTTCCAGTTTCCTGGCCAACGGCTCTGATCACAAGTCTTGATGTCACAGCACCGCTTTCCCCTGCCTGAGATAGCATGTTCTGACGGCACTGGGAATGTGCTGCTGAGTCTCTCCCATTCCTCCTCCAGGCCCTGGCTTTCCCTGATCAGCTCTATGATGCCATCTTCAACGAGGAGTCGGTGAGCAGCAAGACTCCCATCCGGCTCTATGGAGGAGCCCTCCTCAGTGAGTGCCATGACAGCAATGGGTGTGGAGCAATAGGGTGAGAGGGCAGGGGGTGTGTTACAATCAGAAAGGTCAGCATGGTGGAAGGGTGACACAAGAACATAGCAGCAAAGAGACTGGCATGAACAGAATGGTTTTACAAAGGAAAAGTGCTCACCTGTCTCTGAAGATTGAAGCTCCCAGGGAAAACTCCACAAAGGGAGGATCTCCAACCAGAGATCCTTCCTCAATAGCAGTCAGCCCTTCAATGAGGTCTAAGAGAGGTGCAGCCAGGCTCCACCCTTCCAGTCACACAGCTGAATTGTCTTCACCTGTGCTCCCAGGGCTGAGCAGGTCCTTTCCCCAGGTGCTCAATCAGTGGTTCAGACTATGACTCAACAGTTACCATACATGACTGCATCCTGTGACTGCTGTGCTCCTGAGCTGCAGTGCCAGGCAGTGCAGCTGCTGGGCACCCACCCAGCCTCATTGTAGAGGCTGGCAACTGGTGGTGCCTGATGCAAACGGGCAGCTGGGTGCTGGGAAGGAGTGCTTGTGGGGGTGGCTAGATGGAAGGCAGGCAGCAGGGCTGGGATGTCCTTGCATAGGTGGGCTGGCGGCTGCCTCCTTCCTGCAGGCTGCAGCAGCATCTCGTGGGGATAGCTGGAAGTGCAGCAGCCACAGTGGGCAAGGGAGGGGGAAAGCTGCTGGCAGTGCTGCTTCCCCTGCATCCACCCCCTGGGGGCTGAAATGCTTCACCTGGAGCAGGCGGGTGGGCCACCCGGTCTCGGTGATCCCTGGCCCTCGGAGCAGCTGTGCTGTTGTTGCTTGGCAGGCATCTCACTCATCATGTGGAACGCTCTGTACACGGCTGAGAAAGTCATCATCCGCTGGACCCTGCTGACAGAGGCGTGCTACTTTGCCGTGCAGTTCCTGGGTGAGCAGCTGAGCCTGGAGGAGGAACATGGGGTGGGGCGTGAGCTGTGTCTCTAGCTCAGGGTGGGCAAGAGGGATCGTGCCTAGCACCCCATGCTCAGCTGTCTTTGTGCTGAGTCCAGCCAGCATTACAGAGGGCTCCTTTGCTCAGCCAGACAAGGCAGAGATTATCTGCCCCTGGAGACACTTTCTCTGCCAGCTTCTCTCCCTTTTCCTTCCCCATGAGAGGGGAGCTTCTGCCTCAGGCTACTCACTGGAGGTGAGTATCTCAAAAGAGATGCTCAGGAAACAGGGAGTGGACCATGCATATCTGATGGGCACTTCTACGTTTGACAAATATTTATCGGCACTGACGGGATCGAACCACAAAGCAAGCTTCAGAATAGATCCCACGGTTAGCACTTGAGTGCTGGTGTCAGACTGGCTGGCTGTGTCTGTACAGAGCTACCTTCAGGGAAGTGCCTCTCTTACTGGGAGCTCTCTGTACCTGTGGCTAATGCTAAGGCTGTGAAGTCAGTCTATCCAAGTGCTTGTGTTGCAGGTTTCCTGCGTGTGTGAGGGTAGAAAGCTTTTGCATTCCCAAGGCTCAGCAGGTCTCTCCAAGAAGCTACGTTAGAGGGCAGTAGAAAACAGGGATGTGCCACTGGGTTTGTTTTCCACTACCAATCTCTGCCTCATTTCCCTCCTTCTCTTCCAGTTACCACGGTCTCTCTGGTTGAGAGCAGCCGAATGGCCACGGGTGCTGTGCTCCTCCTGGTCAGCCGAGTCTTCTTTGTTCTCATCAGCATTTATTATTATTACCAAGTTGGACGCCGTCCCAAGAAAGTCTAATTCCTGGGCTTTTTGTCATGGGAAGGGTGGGAGGGGGGGGTTTGTGTCGGTAATTTTGCATTATAACTTTTCTTTTGTTAGTCCCTTTTTTGTTATAAAGTGATTTATTTACTTCTTTTCCACTTACCGGCATGAATCAGTGTGTAACCCGGTGCTGGTGGCATTGCCAGGTGATGTGTGGGGAGAGCAGCATCCTGTGGGCCCCCCAGCAGCCCCTCTGCAGGAGGCAGGTGAAGAGCGTGAGGTGGGCTCAGGGAGGCCTAGGGGGCTCAGGGAAAGGAGCCAAGTTCCTGGAGAACTGGCTAATGGGACTGTAGGCTCTGAAACCCTTAAACAAAGCACAAAACAAGAAACCAAATCCCTGTCCGGTGAAGGACTCATCTGCTCCCCTCGGTGAGTCTCAGGCGTGCCTCTTGGCATGCGTCCTCGTGTGTCTGGCCCACGTCCTTGTTAGCACGTGCTGACAGCTTGCCTGGCTGGGAGCTGGTTGGGGGTCAGTGCTGCTGAGTTTGCAGACAGCTGTTCTTTCCTTGCTGCTGGAGGTGCCAGCCCTGGTTTTATTTTTGCACTGGGTGCTTGCAAAGCTTGGCAGGAGAGGCAACGAAAGAAATTCCTTGCTTGTTCCCTGTGTAGGGATAGCACTGGGAACAGTGGCACGGCTTGAACTATACTGGGTGAGAAGTAAAGGAAGCTACTGGAAAAAACCTGTTGAGCGCAGACATCCCTTTGCATGGGATGTTTCATGACGTTCCTAGGCCAGCATCTTGTCTCCTTCATCCCAGAACGCTTCCTACAGCTGCAGCTTCACAGTAGTTTTGGTAGTGGCGGCTGTGAGGCAGAGGGGATGAGGCTTTAGTTAAGTGAGGACTGGAGTCTGCTGTAAGAGCAGTGAGCTTGTCGGACCAAAGCTTGTCCCACTGAGGTGCTTTAGGATACCGTTTAACTGCTACAAAGACAGGTGGAGGGGCATGTGAAGGCATTATTGGCAATTAGGAAAGGACTGAATGTGCTATAGCGTTTGCTGGCCAGTTTCTCTTACATCATCTCCTGGGCTTAACAGCATTGGCTGCCCAACTTTTTAGCGCTTTCCTTGTAGATTATCCCTGTCCACAGCTGGAGGCTGCACTGTTGCTCTCTGGGGAACTGAAGCCAGAAGGGCTGCCTACAGGATATGGACTTACGGGCTACTGCTGGTAGGATCAAAGCGAGCCCTGGAACTGAGCTGACATCCCAAAGTCCCGGTAGAAGGATGCCTACACAAACAGTGCTTGTGTGACCAGCAGACCTCAGATCATTGATGAGACAGGGAACTACAGCTGTTTGCTGTCTGGTACCTTCGTAGAGTTAGAAGAAGCTAGCAGGTAGTTACTGTATGGTGTGTTTGTGTTGTTGGCGTTTAGAAGCAGCTGCCTTGGCGTTGGAATACTGGATGTGTTGCACCTGTTGGCCATGCAAAGTGTCAGGTAAGAGCACTGGGAGCAGCTGAACCAGGAAACATCGCAACTGTAACTTTGCTCTACAAATTCATCCAAGGCAGAGGCAACATCCAGCAGCAGGCTGAATGCTGGAGCTTCCCACCCTGCCAAGCTGCTTTTAGCGTGTCCAAAACAGGACAGCGAGCAACTAAAATTTCTATTTAAGAGCAGCCTTCCTGTTCAGGTGGAAGAGTAAGGCTCTGGGAGGGAAACCATCTCCCTCTGAGGCAGGAAGTGATGACATGCAGCCCCGAGGGCAGAGCTGGTGGGAGAGCTGGAAGGCGGCAGCCACAGCTGCTGCTCCCACCTTACACGCCGTGCTGCGTGGGCAGCACAGTGCACACAGCCCAGTGCTGCGGCTGCAGTTGTTGGTATAGGTAAGTGAAGCGTGAGTCTTTGTGTTTTGGGGTCACATGAATGTATACACAGACTGATCGTTGGGTTTAGGGGGTGGGAAACAGCAGTTCTAGGGAAGACAAGTAAAACTGACCATACCAAGAGCAATCTTATAGAAGAGGAAATGGAGGGCCTTCTTCATGCTGTCCTCTCCCCTTCACTTTGGCAGCAGACCGAGGATCTTAGTTGCGTGGTGACTTTGGGGCTGTGGCTGGCTGCCTGATCAGGGTACCTGGAAATGCCAACTAGCAGGTGAGAAAAAGGAGTCAGTGCACTACGTATGCGAGAGCAGCTTTCTTAAGACTTCTTGGTGGTTAAAGTAGATAGGGGCAGGGTGAAAGCTTTCCAATAGAGCTTTACACCAGGTGAGGTCAGATTCCTCTTTGATTCCCTGTTGTCTCTGCAAGAACTTAGAGCAGAGAGCCACTTCTGGTATTGCCATTTGATGTCCATCTGCAGTGCAGCCAGAAATCAACTATGGTTGTTTGTCTTCAGTGATATGACTGGGGGGAAAATGGGAGGGGAGTGCTGAAGCTTTTGTACTGCGTCCCTAAGGATAGCAGTGCTGGGATCATGGCTGCGGGTAGCCGCTGAGTACATAATTTGGGATCAAAAGCCTGAGGCATCGCTTCAGGCTCTGATGTGCCGAGAGAAGATCTCCATTGGCCTCAGTTTCCTTATCTGTTAAAGTGTGAGAAAAGCTTTGGACTGACGTCACCTCCCCAGGGACAGCTTGCAATTCACCTGCTTGCGTGTGTGTAGCACCAGGCAGGGCTGCAGGCCACGCTCCCCCCCTCAATGGGCTGTGCTCTGAGCAGGCACAGGCAGGACTGACACTGTTCCATGGGGCAGACCCAAACCCTTGCATTCCTCGAGCCCTCGCTTTTGAGGGTGAAGAAAGCTTACATTTATGGAACTCTCTGCATCGCCTTATTTACGCCTAACCACCATCCGGCAAACTGGAGCTGGTGACAAAAGAGAGGCTGTCTGTCTGTCTGTCCTAAGCTGGCCAATTCTTTCTGGTCAAGGGTTTTTACTTGGGGGGAAGGGGAGAACGGGACACTTGAGTTTATACCTCATTTTGGCTGCTGTAACTGACTTTATTCTTTTTCCTTTGGTAAGAAAGTGACTGTACTTAACACCAAGCAAGTAGTGAAAATTAAAGCCGTTTCACTTCACTGTCACAATATCTTCCTTTTATTTTTTACTTCTTTTTTTTTTTTTTTTTTTTTTTAAGAAACGCATACAAAAACCGTGCAGAATGCTTCAGCCTTGTGTTCTGGTTTATATTACCCCCAAAAAATTCCTTTCCATATAAAAAAGCATTACAGTAGGGAATACAGGATAAATTAGCTCCACTATCTAATAAAAAGAACATTTACAGGTTTGTTTTTAAAATAGATTTCCAACATCATTATTTCACACGCAGCCCTTTTCCCAGGCGTTTGCGACGGTCGTTTGAGCATTAAATAACAGCGGGGGGCGGGGATGGGGGGGCTGCTCTCCACCATTCCCC
>PPHD01023515.1:0-12440 GCA_002909625.1 Bambusicola thoracicus
AAAGGAAAACTACCCTCCATGAAAGTAATGAGTAGAGAAAATATTTTTATATTTACCAATTTATTTAAAAGCTTTCTGTTCTCAGTTAGGGGTGGAAATTACAAAGCTCCTTGTGAGGAAATGCCTACAAGGCTTAGTCCTGAGGGACGTGGTCTGAGGGAGGACTCAGGCATAGCCTTTGGGGCAGCCTCATCCTGCTCTGGAGGTGGATCCTGCCAGCTCAGCACCATCTTCATCTTCCTTCATCTCAACTTCTTGTCTGCTGATTGAATCTTGAGAAAAGGCACAAGACTGGGGCCTTGGGATTTCTAAATCCCATGATGGGCACTAAAACTTCCTGAGAAATTCCACAGTATGCATTAAAGGCTGGCTCTGAAGGCAGGAGCCTATGAGTGCATGAGTGGGGCATACATCAGTGTGGTAGTAGAATAAGTAAGGAGATATTTGGGGATTGAAAAGACTCATAGTCACGCTGATTTGATAGCCTGGAAATTAAGGGGATGGCCTGAGTTGTCAGTAAGTAATTTGCTTTAAAAGAAATTTCCTGCCTAGAGCACATTTTTTAATAAGAAATTATGCTACTGATGATGCTTTTGAAAGAGGTAGGAGGCTCTTCACACACGCAACTTGGGAAAAATAAAAGCCACATATGAAATGTAGTTTGCTTTGCAAGCCTAAGGGCAAAAATATTTGAAATCACAGAGAAAATATATGTTTTTTGTGCTGTAGCACTTGCCATCTGATGCAAATGTTCACGGCAAGAAAATTATGTGAGCTTCCTAGATTTGTCACAGAGATGTTATTCAAAAGTAGGTTAGTACATGCCACAGATTCGCTATTAGCTGCAAGGTGTCAGATGTGTCCCTGTGACAGGACAGATGTTATAGGAACAAGGCACAGGTTCTTAATTTTGTATTAAAACTTGGAATTTGCTGAGCGTCTGCTCCTTCTGTAGCTGCTGAAAGATGGGTTTGATCACCTACTTTGCAGAGCACTGAGTTGCTTTCAGGGTATACACTTTGGAGGAACATTTATTTTTTCACCCAAGTGCATCCAGGACTTTAGAGATCATGTAATTTTCCTTAGTCTAATAAAGAATCTTGGGAATAAGCTCTCTATTTATTTATTTATTGCAGTCCCAGTAAGAACCCAGAGGAGACTTGGAGAACCCAGAGGAACTTAAGAAGAGAAAACAGAGGCTCCTTTCCTTCCTTCATGTCTCAACCTGTACCTGTGCTTCAGGCTCTGGCTTTGAGCAGGGTTTAAGCTGCAGTTCATTCCCTTGGTCCTTTAATCTGAATATACAAAAGTACTGTGGGAAAATAAGGCTGCCAAGTAATCTCTGTCAGAACATATCTGATTGTACCAGCTCAGAAAATGCCTGGCTTATAGCAGACTTTATTATCTAGTTATATTTGAGTTTGGGACCGTATCTGTCTTGCCTTGAATGGAGCACAAATGGCAATATGGTTCTGCTTGAAGCTACAGAAACCCCTATGGTTTATGTGGGCTTTAAAAGTTGAGCTCTGAGTTTGTTCCCATTTGAAAAGGCATCTGAGTTTAAACACCTAATCTAACTTCTTTCAGCCTTCAGAAGATGAAGAAGATTTGAAAGGGAATCAAACAACATTAGAAATTAAGTCAGGTCCTCTGGATGGTTTCTATTTTTTTTTTTTCTGTCTGACTTGCAGGATAAAAACTTAAGCTCTGTTGGGTTGATTTATTAGATAAAGTTGTAATGTGCTATCCTTCAGATACCTCTGATTACTTTCCACTACATGGAATGTCACACCTGCCAAAGAGTTAAACAAAAAATATACTTTTATGGCATTTTTCATCTCATAGTATTCTGTGAAGAACTGAACTTCCAGATGATGGGCCTCTTTACTACTGGATAAGTGATGATTTCAGGGGTGAGTGAAGGATTTGGGATGTGATCTACAAGCCTGATCTTCCTCTTATGCTGTCCCCTGCAGTCAGGAAAATTCCTGGTGTGCTGTAGGGAAAATCTACTTGACTTACATAATTTAAATGAAAAAAAGATTAAAGCATTTCCTTGATCTGTTCCTGGCATCTAATAAACTGTCTGTCTGTGAACTATATGTTCAGTGTCAGTATTAGCAATACAAAAGATAAACTTTGTTACTAGATGTTAATTAATGCCTATGAATGTCTAAACTCCTTCTTAAAACTAAGTCCCCCATCCCAGCTCCTTTCCTGAAGTCTCTTAGGGAGACCCCCTCTTCTGTTCAATCTATATGATCAAACTTACTCTGTTTATTTCCTTGTGGCGAGATGAATTTCTGGGACAGGCATTCTCTCAGCACAGGAGTCTTTATTCACAAGCACTATTAATGTCTGCATCTCTCTCACATCATCCCTTATTACCCAAGTCCCTTACCAAGGAGGCTGTGCAGGAACCTCTATATCGAGCTAATTTATATTTCTCCTCAAAACTGGAAGTCTTGGCTGTTGTCTCAGCAGGGATCAGCTGGGTTATCATTTCTTGCATTGATTCTGGGGCAGGCACAGCTGTGATGGTTAGATGGCTCCCTCAGAACTACATATTCCAGCACACATGTGTTACTGAATCCTGCTGAATTGGTGTGTTGATGTCCTGTCAGAAAAAGCAGTGAGCTTTTCTGCTTTGTGTGAGTATGGAGGCAAACAAAAGAATGCGCATAAGAAAACAATTTCCTTTCGAATTCAAATAGCCGGGAAGGAGTACAGGTGATCTGTGTCAACTTGCCACAGAGTACTTTTCTGAGTGTACCTGTTGGCCCTTGCAGGGAAATCTGATGCTTCTGTTCTACTGGGATCGTGAAAGATACCCACTGAATAGACACAGCAGTATTAAAGCTCTTTAGACACCAATTCATGGAATCATAGATTAATCCAAGTTGGAAGGGACTTACAGAGATCACTGAGTCCAATTCCTGGCTCCACTCAGAACCACACAAAATTCAAATGTTTGTTCAGAGCTCAGAGGGAAGCTGCTTGGACTAAGGAACGTGCTCTGTTTCATTGTCTCGTTATCCTGCATTGGACCTGCAGCCTTTCCCATGTTGGGAGCTCCTGGTGCTTTGTCCTCCACCAATTTCTTCCACCGTAGAGGGAAAATCACAGCTTCACTTCTTGGGCATAATGACAGCTGAGATACTTGTGAGTAGCAAAGGAACTGTTTCCTTCAGCCTTTGTACTGTAACTATGCAAAACATTACCCCCTGTTGTTTTCCATCTTCTTCTTTTAGGTTAAGGAGGTGAGAACCTGTATGTCTACCTCAGACCTGAACTGAGCTTGAGCACAGTGCTTATCTGGGTGACTGAGTAGTTTTGGTAGTAGTTCTCACCAGGAGAAATGGGTGCCCATTTGGTGCTAAGCTACTTTCCAACCCCCCAGCCCGAGTTAATAGTAATTAACAGACTAATCTAAAAGCCAATGGTAACAAATGAACATTTTCTGTGACTAACAGAGAGATCCTTCCAGAAAATGATATCTACTTTTTCACTCCTGAGATGAAATGGAGTATATGTTTGCATGGATTGCTGAATGGGGACCTTACCCTAGGGTGGATGCCTTGTATCTTCTCTAATCACGACTAGAGCCATCTCTCTCCATCTTCCTTCTTGGTTAGTGACTTAGCCCATGTGATGCAGACTGGGGCAATTTTGAAGAGCAGTGATAATGTATTTTCCCTGCAGCTGAGGTCAGGATGTGCTGTAAACCCTGGCTCAGTTCATATGTCTCAGAGGTTCTCACAGGGTTTAAGGCTAACCTGCCTAAGAAGGAAACACCCTCATTATATCTGTGCTGTAAGGTGAAAACTGCGTGTGGGAGCGGGGTGAAGAAGATTGTTTGCTGGCTGTAGTTCACATTCAAAGCATGCATACTGCTGAGTGGGAAGAACCAGACATGGGATTAAATAATTCCTGGATCTGGTGAGATTCAGTCACTGACAATTTTTTTTCCCCTGCTAGAGATGTGTTCCAGTTGGGTAAAAGCAGTCTGATCCCCTTTTCTCACAAACAGGTATGCAGAACCTGAAGTCCTCAGTGAAGGCAGCAGCAGGGATGGAGATATAACCCCTGAGTTAGATGGGCAACACCAGAGCAATGTCCCTGCTATGGGAGACTTCCTTGTTTCTGCTCCAGCTCTGCCTCTTGGAAGCCCATCCATCACTAATGCATCGAGAACACTTGTCTGCAGGGAGGCTAGCGTGCTGACCATTGACAGAGCAATTTAACTATTAGGAAAACCTGTGTTTGATACGAAGCCCATTTAATCTGTTAAAATGAACACTTGCAGCGATTAAAATGGCTTGAATTTTGACCTTGCTATAAATTACAATTTATTACAAAATGAAGCATGCTATAGAATATCTCGGCGCTATCCAGAGTCAGCTGGGAGTGTTCCTTCACAGTATCTTCTCCTGGAATACTGGCATTTTCAACATACTCTTTTCTTTGCAGTCAATATCCTATTAAGGTGATGACAAACCTTAGTGACTGTAATTTAGCACTGACTCTGAAGTGAGGTAACCATCATGCTTACCTAATAATGTAATCGATAGGTGTAGAAATGTGCAAGGGCAAGTTTATGTTTTTCTGTTTGCTGCTGGCAAGAAATACAGTGATGTAGTTGGATGAATTATGTAAACAGCCTGTTGTGTGATTTGAGAGTCATTAAAGATTAAAAATCGCATCTCCTTTGGGGGAAGCTGCCAAAGTGTTTTGGAGGGCAGAGCAATGTCACTTGTCAATTGTCATAGGCAAAACACTACATTGCATTTCTCACAACAGTCTCGTAGCACTCATGTTGGTTTTTTTTCGCTACCACATCTATGGTCAGTGAGAGACCTGCTGGAAACTCTTGGCTGGGTTTCCCAATGCTGAGACTTTTCTTAGTGCTAACTAAACCAATACTTAGGGATTTTATTGCATTTCAGGGATGTTCCTGTTCACTTGAAGGTATTAATGTTGTTCACTAGGAACTACAGAAAATATATTAAAAGCATTTTAATTCCTTTCTCTGCTAAATCAGCAGAAGCAGGTTATGCTTCCATACTGCCCATCCCATACACACTGTGTCCCATACACATACATCATCATTTGGTAAAGCCTTGCTCACTTTAGTTGCAGCTGTTACTGAAGATCTTTAGTCCCATCATTTTACTGGCCATTTCGTGAAATCAGTTTTAACAATTAATTAGTGCTGCAGCTGTTCCCATGGAAGAATGTAGGGTCAGTGGACATGTATGTCCCATGGCATACTGTAGTGACTGCAGTCACTCTGACCATTGCTGAGTCAGAAACTGACATTACCAGACATAGTCACTGGAGAGGCAGGTGAGCCTCCACCAATGGAGGTGGCAGGTAGGATGCCAGAGAATGCTCAGGTCTTTGGCATTGTCTTCTCCTGACCTCCTGTTTATGACACGGTACTTTCTATCTTAATCTGCCTGAGAGGGAGGTGAGGTATCAGCATCTTTCATGGAGGAGCTGGCTCTTATTTCTCAAAGACCACTCTTAAGGCTTCTTGTCACACATTTCTGCGTTTTCCCAGCTGGCTCTGATGTCCTTCAAGGCCAAGATGTTCTGCAAAGCTTGTGATGTATTTGGGCATCCTTTCAGAACAGCACTGACATCTAGTCCAAAATTGGTAAGACTTAAGCATGTTCTAACTTTAATTGCATATTTATGACACTTTATTTAACAAGCACATGTTCCTGAATGGTGCCATTTTCTGCTATCTTATTTTAATAGACTATGATAATTTTAGGGGTGTGGGATAGGAGAAAAGAAGCATGGTTCATCTGAAAATTTCTTGCTGAGTGCGAAGAGAGCAACTAGAGCATTTTTTCCACTTATTTGAGCAGATTTGTCACTGTTCAACCCAGGCAGCGTACAGAAAATATATTGTTTTGCATTGCTATTCTTCCAATTAGATGCTAAAATTTGTGACAGTTCTGTGGAGATGCATCAGATCAGGTTTTAAAAGCTCTCTTATAGGGGCAAAAACACCCAACAAGTAGGCGAGTCTACTGGACTTTTAGTTGCTTCACTGCAGATTAAGGGTAAAGGAGGCTGAGAACTATTGCATATTGCCATGAATTTATATTGCAAAGAGCTTATATTTTCATTCACTGTAATTCATAGGAAAAACATTTTCACTGGAAATCATGCCATTACCTGTGTAGAACAGCAGAGTCCTTTTATTTATTTCCCCCCCTCAGTAAATCAGTCTAGCATTTGTGGCAGGGCCACTGTGTTGAATAGAGGTGAAGGACTATGACAGACGTAAATCTCAGGCCAGAACTCTACTAGGATGTGTGATCTGCTCTTTAAATATATGGTGGTACAAGCTGGAGATTGCTACGTCTCAGGGCATTTTAATGAAAAGATAGCATGGTCTTATAAGTGTGGAGAGGTGACAAATGCTTAACTGAGTTTCTGTATTCCTGTGGTTGTGGAGATGAAGGAGTATTGAGTCCTTCCCACTGAGCCATTTCCACACACAGCAGGACGTGGTCAGTGTCTGGTTTTAAGCACTTGATGATAGCTTCTGAAGCAATGAGTGTAAGGCCAGCAGATTGTACCACTCTTGCACCTAATCTACATTTTCTATGCTAGAACCACACTGATATATTGGTACGAAGCAGAAGTGTGCTGGTGAAACAATACTCTTGACTATCTTCTCCAGGACTATAACAAGAGCCTAGTCAACTTTTTGCAAACACAAGTTACAGTTATCTTTCTCCAGAGCAGAAACTTGTTTGCAGCATTGGTCATGCTGACAAGGCTGCCCTGAAGTTATTAGGTACGCCACCAGCTGATGTTTCTGAGATAACAACCACAAAACTAGACTCTCTCTAGCTGAAAGCTAACAGCAAAGAAAGAATGCCAAAGATACCTAAGTGTTATCTGGAAGGAGCACCACTGTTTTACTATCAGACCTGCACAAAAGATGTACTGCAAGTACTTGGAAAGATTTCCTGCTCTGACCCTTCCAGACTAACCTGGGAGCCATCACAGTGCATGCAGCAAAACACATGTCTAGGGCCAAGCAGTTACCTGCAGTCTCTTTTGTACCTCTTTCTGGTCTCCTTTGTGTCTCCTCGTTGGTTGTTGTGCCAATCTCCTTTCCTGTATGGCTTGACTTGGTTGGGCCTGCAGCTATTTTTGTACTACTCCCTTGAGTTATCCAGTTGGAAGCTGCCTGTTTGCCTTGTATTAATGGAAGTCGGTTCCACTATATGCATGTTGGGGAGAAGTTGTTTCCTTTTACTTATAATGAATCCTGACCTTTCCCAGGGTCTGACTTGTCTGTTTATTCAGTGACACACTACTCATCACACTAAGGAGAGAAATGGAAAAATCCCTAAACCTGCCCAAGGACTGTCATCTCTCTTTTGTTTAAGCAGTTAAAGATAATAAAACACATGTATTAAGCAAGCAGATACAACTGTCCGAGTGGACGGACTTGATCCTTTGGCAGGAGGAGTAATTCAGCTGCAGAATTTGTTGCAAAAGAGAGCTTCCACACAGCCTGGAGAAGCAGCACCAGGCATGGTGTGAAGCTGTGTTTTTGTTTTGATTGCAGTGGTTTTTGTCCATAGGGACCAGTCTCTGAGAGGAGCCCATCCTTGTGGGGAGGGTGCCAGATCTCCTAGGGCCAGAGAAGGATGGTTGTGAGTAGGATTGTCCATTTGCCTTCATGACTGGGGGCTGTGGTACCAGCAGGGAAACTGGGTTTCTGCACAATGATTTGCAAGAGAATTGTAATGGAAAGCTCAGAATTGTGCTCTTGGGTAGGAAACAAGTGTGTAAATCACATAGGCTTGTTTGAAAATTTTACCCTCTAGCCTTTGGCCATGGTAGCTTTAAGCCCAATTTTTCTCTCATTGTTTAATCCCTCATTGTGTGTGTGAAGATGAGGCAGCTGCCAGCTGCTAAATTACTGGAACAAAGGCAAAATTTCTAAAGCATTTTATATAACACTTGTTCCCTTTCATTTGATGAATGATTCATTAATGTCTCTGTTTGAGATAATTATTGCAAAGGCTATAACCTTTTTCATTATTTGAATGAACACAAAACATCACAAAGAGAAACTCTGGAAGGACAGAATTCCCACCCAGCAAAGGAGGTTTTGTTCTTAGCAAGTTGTCTGTGCATACATCAAATAGCAAAATCCTGTTTGCTTCCTGAATTTCAGGTCAACAATGTCTTCCTAAATGTAGGTTTAAGAAGCTAATGCACATTTGTTGTTGTTTAGAAAAGATACTCAGTCATTTCTTCCTTGCCGGTGCTTGTCTGGATTTTACTTGGCTGCCCTGACTCTGCTAGGCATACGTCTGAATGGACCACAACAGTAAAACCATACGGGCATATGCAATATATGGCCACTGGTCTGTCTTCAGCTCCCATAATTTCGTTCACTTGCTTTCCAGTCCTGGGAGTAAAGGTTAGCCCTGTGGTTGGTAGAGATGGGGTCTGTCTCACCTCAAGAAATGTGGGCATGAGGGGGCTGATAGCCCTTCAGTCTGTGTAAGAGAGTGAAGAGGAACTGACCAAGCACAAAGAAGGAGGTAAGGATGAAGAATGGGTTGAGCAAGAAGAAGAAAGTGGTGGTAATGAATACAGTGGTGTGACCAGAAAAGAGGTTGCAGGAAGGCTTGAAACAGGAATCTTAGCTCTCTTCATGGTGCTGATTGAGCCCTCATTCTTCTCACAAGTATGATAACAATAGACTATTTCGTGAGAACAGTGCTCTCCACAGGAGTTGTGGTTTATTTTAATTTTTCTTCTGTCCTCCTTCACTGCCCTCCATGTCTAGTCAATCACATGGGTAGCACGGTGCTTCCAAGGGTTTTTGTGGTGCTGGACTGGTCCAGTGGGGCCACCTATGGTCTTCCAGAGGAGAGTAGTTTAGTCTAATTGGAATACCTGAGTGGAGCAAGAAAATCATCTCTGCTCTGTTAAACCTGGGCCTCTTTATTTGTCTGATGGTTTCTGTGCCTCCACAGGAACTGTGAGGGAACACAGACACTTACTTCAAACATGATGTCCCCTCCTGTCAGTTCAGGTTTCATTTTACTGCATATATTAAGAGTTAGAAATGGTTTGAAACATTAGTGTCCTAGTTGGTTGGAAAAATAAGAGATGACAGCATCACCATTCAAAACCTTAATTGAGAATAGTGTTTTCTAATCTGCTGCACAATTTCATTCACTTAAAATATTTCCTCTTGCTTTTCCATGAGTTTCTTGTTTAGTATCAGTTCTGAGTCACTGTCTAGGAGGCCAGAAGGGCCATTCAAATAGCTATCCTAAGGCCAATTGCAGTGAAATGTTCCTTGAAAATATTCTTTTTGAGTACTGAAACCTCAGATAGTGACATCATTTCCCCAAAAACTGAAAATCTTTATTTACATTGCTGAACTTCTATTGGTAATTTTGCACAACTGAACTTCTCAGAATTCTTCCAGATAAAGCACATCTCCAATGGGTTGCTGTCATCACTTCATAGATAGTCCTGGATATAGAGTGATCATAAGTGATAATGTAGTAAGTGTTTGCAAGTTTCCACAAAATCTGATCACTCCATAGTTTGCTTGTACACTTGCCTACAACTGTGTAGTATAGCAGATAAATACGTTACTGACGTAACGTCAATTAGAAGGTCTCATAGTGGTTTTAGCCATTTATAAATGAAAATTTATACACTGAACACGGTGATTGTACTCTTGCATCTGTGATAATAAAGGTTCTTGGTGTGCAGCTCTTCCTTAAATTGCAAGAGCAGTGCAGCTGAAAAAAACTCTATGGTCCTTATGGCTGGAGGCACTGGGCTCTGCAGAAAGCAGAGCATGGCGGCCTTGATCATACAGACACAATAAGAATGCTCTGATGGACCATTGTTGAAACTTTATAGGTGGAATTGGTGCTCTTGGGGATCAGCCATGGAGCACAATGTGCAACACGTCACCAATTTGAACTGTGTTTTGAAGCTTTTATTTAGTCACCTGATACATCTTCCCTTCCCTTCCCTTCCCTTCCCTTCCCTTCCCTTCCCTTCTTCTGTTTTGTTTGTCTGTAGAGTGTACTAGGAGAGAACAAGTCCTGAGATGGGTTGGGAGTATTTGTTTATAGGAACATTTAAAGGATTTATTTCTAAAGAAAATTCATCCTTAGTTTATCTATAAAAACAGCTCTCAAGGTTGTGTGAGTTTCTTGAAGGGTATGTATCCCTTGAGCATCTGTCCTATTTAATTAGTCATACTGTTGACTATTAAGTTCAACAATAGACAGACAATTAGTGACAGGTCCCAGCAGGGTGGGAAGTGAAGTCATGCGTGAAAGCATAAATGTATCTCTGGTCATAAGTAAGCAGTGTACCTGAAGTTATGACAGATATAATAATTTTCCTAGTATTCTGCAGTAATGCCAGAGATGTCAGAGCTGTGAGAGTTTTGAGATGGATGTAATGCCGTTTTTTAGAATTGTCTGCAGAAATGCATATAATACAGTGTATTTGCTGCTATTTTTTCTTTTTTTTTTTTCTTCTCTTTTTTTTCTTCTTCTGGTAGTTATTGGATTTGTTATCTTATTCCAGTACCATAAGTGAAGTTTCTAATGGGGAACCACCACTGTCTAAGGTTTTTGGGAAAACTCTTCATATTGCTTGACTGGGACATAAAAGTACACATCAAGACTGAAAGGGGAAAAGGATATCAGGAAAAACACAGCCATAAATACCTTCCAGCTTGATTCAATATCATTCTTCTTTACTGAAAGCTCCAGAAATCTCTACAAAAGGAAAAGGATCCCCATCCACTTGTCAAAATGGGAGATTCAGGAGCATCTTAGTGCTTTTACAGTCTGTATTTATTGTATCTGACAGAACTGGATTTCTAATTGGAAAACTAACAGTTCAGTTAGTTTGGGAGCAGCTAAACAAAGGAATAGATGATGCTCAGTTGGCAAAGAAGGCCAATGGCATCCTGACTTCAATCAGAAATAGTGTCGCCAGCAGGAGCAGGGAGGTAATCATCCCCTCGTACTCAGCTCTGGTGAGGCAGCACCTCAAGCACTGTGTTCAGCTTTGGACTCCTCACTACAAGAAAGACATTGAGGCCCTGGAGCATGTCCAGCAAAGGGCAACAGAGCTTTGAGGGTTCTGGAGTGCAAGTCTTATGAGGAGCAGCTGAGGGAACTTGAGAAGAGGAGACACTGAGGAGACCTGAGGTTGTGGTGAGGTGAGGGTCGACATCTTCTCCTGCATAACTAGTGATAGAATGAGAGGTAATGCCTCAAGCTGTGCCAGAGGAGGTTCAGGTTGGCTATTAGGAAACATTTCTTCTCTGAAAGAGTAGGCTGCCCAGGGAGGTGGTGCAGTCACTGTCCCTGGTGGTGTTCAAGAAAAGGGGAGATGGTACTAAAGGATGTGGTTTAGTGGGGAAATATTGCTGGTAGGTGCATGGTCAGACTAGATGATCTTGGAGGTCTTTTCCAACCTTGGTGATTCTGTGATTCTATGATTTTTTTACCTTGCATAAAAATATAAGATGTAAACTGCCACATGTTACTTTGAGTTCTGCCTTCCATGGGTAGAAAACAAGGAAGTTCTGCTACTGTTCATCCACAAATCTGGGTTAGAAATAGATGAACCAGTTTGCCTACACTGAGAAACAGTGTAGCTGAGAATTTTGAACCTGAGTTCTAAAGCTTTAAAAAAGCTTTAAAATTCTTTATGTGATGGAGTTTTTCCACTTAAAACCACTTTTCTTTTTTCTCTCCCTTACCTTTTTTTTTTTCTGCTTGATGTGTAGATGGACAGCAGCAAAATTAAGGAAATATAAGAAAACATCTTAGACCTACGTAGTGTCCTGTCTTCACAGCTATCAGAACATGGTTGTACCAGAGAAAGTGGAACCATTTTTCTGATGAGAAATAATTTCTGTCCTTTCTTAGTCTTGTTGTGTGAGATAGGAAGGAACAAATCAAACTTTCAGCATCCTCCATATGTCCAATGAAAGACTTGTTTCAGTCTGTGGTAACTGATGGGAAATATGACTCGATGTCATAGTCCAGTTTAGAAATATTTGCATGTGGCGCAAATTGTACTGACAGTTGGAACAGCCCAAGTTTGTTCTTCACTCCTTCAGAAGCTGAAATGAGGCAAACTCACCTGTCATCTTCATGCTTCCACAAAGTGGGGAAATAGTTATTATTTAGGATGAAGAAAGCTAACTTATTGACATCTGAAAAGCAAAGGAAGTCTCTAGACACAAAGTATTGTACAAAATACAAGAAATGTAGACGAGAGACACATTATAATTGAGACCAGTCTTTCTTTTCCCCTATCAACAACTTTGATTTGCTCTGAAATGTGATTAGGATGTATGGTATTGCAAGAGCATTTTTAGCCTGAGTTGGAGT
>PPHD01023517.1:0-12439 GCA_002909625.1 Bambusicola thoracicus
CCTCTGTCCTGTTTGTGTGGTTCCTGTAGTGCTACCAAAGGGCCCTGTGGTCACAGCAGGATTACCTGCGGGTTGGAGTGGGTCAAGAATGGATTCAGCTGAAAAACAGCACCCGCGGCTGGGGAAGTTTGGCAGCTCTGTTATTTACAGCAGGGCCCCGTGATCAGTCAGCAGCACAACGACGAGAGGCAGCATGCTTCTTTGTATTGAAAATACAGTGAAAATTCACAAGTGAAGAGTGTCTCATTTTTGTTGAGCCTGAAGATGTGGCAGAGCTCAGCGTTCCCATCCGTCAGTGTCTTGTGTAGGGATTTATAAGGCAGAATTTCTTTGTAGCCCTTTACTTCCATCTCTTGGTGCTCCTGATGACCCTGCTTTAGGCAGGGGGGGCTGGGCTGGATGAGCTCCTGGAGTTCCTCCCAACCCCAGCTGGTCTGTGGATCCTCTCTGAGCGCTCATCTCCATCGTGACACTTAGCTGATAGCCAGCTATCCAATACTGAATTTAAAGCAACGAGGCTAACGTGCCCCAGGCTCGCCATGCAGAGTGCTAACATCACAGCTCGGTTTGGGGGGTCCCGCCAGGCTTTGCTGGGATTTCTGTGGCACCACTGAGAAATTAAAGTGTAAAAATGGCTTATTTTTGGCTCCTGCTTTGAGAGGTTTGGCCTTTCCCCTTTTCCCACAGTAGTTGACATTATGTGGCTCTCTGTGCTCGCAGGCAGGGCTCCAATGGACGTTATTTGCAATTTCAGTGCTCCGTACTTTTGAAGTCAGTCCCCAGAGCCTGTGTTGGCACCTGTGGAACACACTATTAGGTTCTGCTTGGAGGAATCTATTGAAATGACTCGCTCAGCATCACAGAGTTCTGGCAGAGGTTGCTAGCTAGAATTCAGTTCTTCTGGACCACATTAAGGTCTCTCAGCTAAAACGTGATCTGTGCTCTTTCCTTGTTCACTGCTATGATCTGTGGTCTCCCATCACACGTTATTACATTACACCCCTTATGACCACCTCTCTGCAGTAGCTTCAGCTTCCCCGCTCACGAGGCAGAGGTCTTACTGAAAACAGCACCGTAGATAACACAATTAAGGAGTTTATTGTAGTGCATATGCACAGCTGGGACAAAAACGAAACCAAAAAGATTGTGCGGCATACATTGGCTCTGTTGCTTTTTGAGCTCTAGGAGCTCAGCCTCCTAACCTCAAGGTCCCTTCAACAAAGTTCCTTTGTTTGCCTGCAGTTGGGACATGCAGATCCCTGTGTAATGATCCACAGGCAGGAATGTCTTCTGGAGGAGGCGCTTTTGGCCTTTGGTTGGCAGGGAGCTGTAATGAGAAACAATTGGCAACAGCTAGAACGCTTGCTCTTCATTTCTCTTTATTTGTTGCTGTCTTCGTGGCTTTTTGGTGGATAGGATGATACCTGAGGAATTCACACACCTTCCTGAAACATTTTCTTGCACAAGGCTGGATGCACTTTATGATTCTATTAAAAACCACGAACCTCAGTGAGCAGTGAGGGAAGCGATAGAGATGGAAGCACTGCATGGACTGCTAGAGAAGCTGTCCCGGGAAGGAGCAGACCTTGTTGGAGGAGAAGCACGAGTCTGACAGAAAGGCTGAGGAAAAATCAGCAGTAATTCCCAATCAAAAAGCTGCTCTGGACTCGTTTCTCCAGACCTCCTGATCTTGGCTTTTAACACATGTACGTACAAACCCAGTCATACAGACGTACCCAGTCCCAATGCAGTGCTTCCTCCATTACGAGTGCATGCCCACCTCTCTGGGATGACTTGGAGCCAGTGAGGTCTTTCAATGCACTCACTGTTTATCTGTCTATTCCAGAAGCTTGGAGAAGCCATCACACTTGGTTTTCCCACTTGCATTGTAGGAATGCAAGTAGTTTAATTCTGTGTGCATGTTAAGTGACAAAGAATGTCTGCATTTTGTTTTCCTGATAATCATCACACTTACGATTTCTAATGCACCATTAGAGCCTAGGATGCACCTATGCAGCATGGTGTCACAATAGTCCTCCAGCACTCATCCTGCAGTGTTTTGCATCCATGGTGTTTCCACGTCCTGGCTGAGGTCTTGATGACTGAATAGCCCTTCCCTTTTTGAAATGCAGGCATGATTTCACTCCCCTATCTAGTATTACACATGCAGCCTGGAGCACCTGGCTGCAGCCACACGGCGTTCCGAGCTCCCTTGCCTTCTGGAGTGAGGGAAAGGTGCCAAATGCCTTTGAAACAAACCCTCACAGAAGATATACCTTTGAGACCACCAGTGAAGAAGCAGTCAGCTGGAGTTGTTAGCAGGAGGCTGTGCAGTTTGGAAGTCAAAGGACAGCCCAGGGCCTCTTAGTGAAAAGCAGAGGCTCGAAGCCAGACCGTATCCCCATCCATATTAAGAAGAGCTTTGGAGTATCGCTAGCTTCAGCTGGCCTTGCTTGTAACAGTGAAAAGCTGAAGAAAAACGAGACCTTTCAGCATGCAGGAGGCTGACGGGATGCTAGGGAGGAGGTAAGATCCCACAGTGGATGTCACAGCTGTCTGCCAGCCCTGCGGATGGGACCTGAGCTACCAGGCAATAACCCAGCTTACATTTTGTTTTATTCATGGTAGGTGGTGGCAGCTGGGTGAGAGAAACCGTGTGTGCTTTGGCAGGGGGAGAGGCAAGAAGACATCCACCTTGCAGGGCTGTCTGTCGTTTCCATCCAGCATCCTCCTCCGCCACGTTACTCAAAATGATGGTGTGTGTTTGGTGCTCATAGGCTCTTCTGTCAGGCGCTCCTTTGCTCGTTTCCTTTCTCCTCTCTTCCGTGACTCTTACCAATGCAGTGTCTAAAATAGGAGATTCACCAGGATCCCGGTGCAAACCAGTGTTGTATCAGTCAATGAGGGTGTGCTGGTGCTTTTTTATCTCCAGCTGCTCTCAGACCCACCCTCCTACTTGCAGTTCTCCCTTCCTGGCTGCATGCTGTGACCCCCCCTTCTACCCGCCCAGTGCACATCCCTGCACACAAATCCTACGCTGTCACTACGCTGTCAGCAAGCCCTGTCTGTACACCACAGCTGTAATGTTCTATGACAGAGATTTCCAATTGTAACACAGCCTTCAACATCAGAAGAGTATTTTTACAGGCATTTGGTTTTTTTTTTCAAGTAGAAAACCCAGCATTTATCACAACAAAAGCGTCTGCATCCTTGTTCTCTACAGAACGTAGTGCATCGTACTGCTAAACCTAGGAGAAGCGATGGGTTCTTCTGCAGAGCTGTGTGTATTCCATGAGATGTGTCTTTCTCTGTGGCACGCAGTACTTCTGGCACCAAAGATTCGGAGCTGCCTCCCTCCTTTGGAGCCATCCTCGTGGCTCTGTTGCAGCTCCCCCTCTAAAGCTGTATGTATGTGGACATGGGCATCCCTGCAAGCCTTGGCAGCAGCATCGCCAGGGAACTACAGGACAGTGGCATAGCCTGAAACTCCATCCTGGAGTAACCCCCCCAGTGAGCCTGCCTTTAAACAGGGAGTTCAGCTGCTGCCTCGGTGAGGGGGAGGTGTGTATTGAAAACAGCTTTGGCTGATCTTAGAGGAGCGTTGCCTTCAGAACGTGTTTACTGTTTAGACGCGGTCTGAAGCTGTCTTTGTTTCTGTTTTGAAGAGGAGTGGCACACTGGAAGCAGCTTGCTTCACATCTCGGTGGAGTTCAGTGCATTCCTGTCAACTGCAAATGCAGTTTTACCGTGTCTTGCAGTATCCCCACCTCAGGCTGGAGGAGCTGCAGGGCAACCACTCACAGACGGTGGGATGTGGGACTGCAAATGGATCGTCAGCAATAGCTGAATACTTTGCCTTGTCAGCAAAACATTTAAACCAGGTGCACTGGATTTCACAGAGCACCTGAGGACTCTGCAAGAGATGGGAGTGGGACAAAGAGCAAATATCCCTGCGGGGGGAACACACAGGCTGCGTTTTGCTGGTATCTCTATTTATCATCACACTTGAAAGCAGCGGTTGCCTTCTGTAAGAGGTAAATAATGTATGGAGGTATTTTTAACCTAGGTTACCCTCTGCGTTTCACCTACAAAAGGACTGTCAGTATTATAAAACACAGTACTTGCTGCATCATTAATGCGAGCTGCTCGACATGGTGAGTAACAAGAGCAACTCCCAGAGCTGGGTACCTGTGGGGGTCCCAGGAGCAGCCTGAGCAGGGCAGAAGCCCAGTTACTAAACCCAGGCTGAAATCAAACTCTGATTTTGAGAGCTTCACAACAAATCCTGGTCACTTTCAGGTGTTCCTTTTTTTCTTGATAACACCTGCTTCCCTCCCACTATAGAGATACCTGCTAAGTCTCAACGTGGCGTTGGCAGTGCTGTAAGAACCCTAATTAGCAGCAAGCAGAAAGCAGTAATCAGGTCAACTGTGGACTCACGGGTGTGATTTGCAAGGCTGCCACCAGTGCTAAACCCACAGGGCACACGTAGGAGATGGCAGCCTGTAACAGAACACACTGCACAACAGTGGGTCCAAAGGCCCTGGGATAGCAGAGCTTCTTACAGCGCTGCCAACGCCTCGTCAGAGATTTTGCAAAGCAGTGTTTAGAAGCAGCCCTGCTTGTGGGTCGTATTGTTAATTAAAAACACTCCCTTTGTCCCCGTGCTTAAGCAAAGTAGGTTTGCATGAAGCCTGGCTCTCTGCCTGGTGGCGATGTGGGAGCGCAGCATGCAGTGCCTTCCAGCCACGGCCGTGACAGCGGTGGGCTGCTGCTGCTGGAGGCAGCCTCACCAATCATTGCGGCCAGTGTAAATCATAAGGCAGGACTGTTTGGATGCCAGCTGGTTGGGATTTTGTTCCCTGCAACGCACACGGGGCTGATCCCAAGGTTGCGCAGTGCCCGACCTGCAGCACAGGCACAGGGCTGATGGAATGCCGGGCAGAAACAACCAAAAAGCCTTGGGGATGTTATGGAGGATAAGGAATTCATCTTTTTTAAGAGCAGCTGTCTCCATATAGGTGTGTAATTTCTTTTTCCACCAAAAAATAGAAGAAAGGAAACATCATTTGCTTCTGCTCGTTTGGGTAACAGAGCCAAAGTAATTTCTCCACGTTCAGCAGTAGCTTTTGCAGCATCTTTTCTAATAGCATTGACCTCTAAATAGCTCCAATGTCACTTCTGTTTTCTTTGTCTTGATTTCTTTCTCACGTTCCTTAGAGCTTCATTCCTTTCCACAGAGAAAATAGACACATTCTGGCTTTCATTCCTTTGAACGCCCCGCAGTGTGCAATCCTGAAATGCACCAGGGATGGTCCAGATTAATGATAGAAGAGAACAGGAGTGCTGGATGCTGCTGCTTGGATCTCAGATGCTGGCTCCTGTGTATGCTCAAAATTCAGAGGTCAAGCACATGCCAATGATTCCTTCAATATAAATTCTTTCAGTATAAATGTATGATTATTCTGATTTACTTGTCGGTTCTGCTTTGAGAATCCACTTCTTTTTGCTATGATGACAATAAGCTCTGGGATTCTTTATCCAGAAGAAACCCCACCAGTCAGAAGTTGTGTTCACAGAGCTCTATGAGCTTGGACTTAAAGGGAAACATCATAACGCTGTGCAATTGCATCCTGTATGTGTTGCCTTGCAATAGAACTTGGGTTTCAGTCCATGGTTTCATGGCATAAGGCTCCTTTGTTTTCTTTCTATATCCCCCCGTTTCCCCCCAGAATGTTTTGCTGAGTGAGAACAACAAGATCTGACCCCAGAGAAGTGCTCTCACCCCTTTGGCAGCCAGTTTTCGACTGTCAGCAATGGATCTGTTGTTGGTGTATGGAAGACCAGCAGTACCTGGGGTGGAGCAGAACAGCAGCAGGCTGACATTGTGAGGCTGGAAACGTAGCAGGACTGGGGACTGATTCCCTTCCAACTACAGTGTGGTACTTCAGCTGTTGGAAAAGCATTTCTGCTTTTCCTAATGGCCGACCCGCTGTTGGTTTGCTCACCTTAGCTAGCAGCAGAGACCCGTGTTGATGGGCTGACCGATTTCCAAAGCCTTCCTGCCACAAGTGTGTTCTGTTGGTGGAGTGTGCGAGGTGGCACGGGATACTTCAGACAGCAAGAGGGGCCTGGAATGCAGGGGATGCATCCTAAGAGCAGCTTTGCCAAAGGGTGCTTAGGCTGAGTTTCATCTTCTGTTGTTTTCATCCTTCTGTTCTTTACCTATAAAGAACCACTGGAAGGCAAAGGGGAGGCACTGGTATAAAATGTGTATATTGCTTGCTGGAGCAAGGTAAGGATGTGTAAGTTCCTATGTGGTCCCAAATGCATGGAGGGCTTCATTCTGATGCTGTTTACCTGCTCCTTAAACTCTCCCACTGTAGATGTTCATATATACCTGTAATTAATAACTCCTTTCTTCCCGTTCCCTCCAGAGAGCCACTTTTTAGCCTAAGTCAGTCAAAGAGTACTGAGAAAGCCATATTTGAGTGATGCGGACACCACCATAGGGAGCGTCATTAAGACTCCATTCAGCGTGGCTGTGTTTGCAACTGCTTCCATCCAGCTGTGTTTTCATCCCCTTCTCTCCTAGGGAGTCACGGCGTTGCTCTTGCTGAAGACAGGAGATGTAATAATTGGCACTGGAGAAGGGACTGTAGCACTCTGTAAAGGCTCAAACTACAGAGTGATGAAGTGAGTCTGCAGATGGGGGGATCAGAAGGGTAGAGATGATGGCTCCCCAAAGGGCCGTGAAGTAAGGACCAGTCCTTCCTATGGAATGGCACAACCCAAATAAACCTCAGGTTTATTTCCAATCCAACAGACCAAATAGGTGTTCTTAAATTAGGTGTTATGTTTGCAGCACAATGAATTTGAAGCAAATTGGAAATTTCTGTGTGCTTCTGCATGAGATCGCCCTACTCAGAGTTCAATTCAAGGCCAGGTTGGACGAGGCCCTGGGCAACCTGGTCTAGTCAATGGGGTGGTTGGTGACCCTGCCCGGCAGGGGGGTTGGAGATTCATGATCCTTGAGGTCCCTTCCAACCCAGGCCATTCTGTGATCCTGTGATTCAAATGGCCGTTGTTTCCTCGTAGGCATTAGGAGTCAGATCCCAAACTGATGTAAGGTGGGACAGGTCTGTTGATGTCACAAAACCACGTTCCCTTGCACCACCTGAGGAAGATGAGTATTTGCCATTTAAAGAGTGTTGGCTGCACAAAGTGCTCTCACTGATCTCACAGGTGTCTCAAAGTGCTCGCAGGGCTCTTTTCTGCATATGAAATAGCTGCAGGCTTCACTTTTCAGTAGGTGATTTGAAGATGAGGCTTGCAGCTAGTCGCTTTACATTGCTTGTATAGCCAACTTCAGCTCAGAACAAGCTAAGCTTTGTACAGATCGAACCATTCCCAGCAGTTCGAAGCTGAACGGAAATGTTCTCTGTGGGATATTTCAGTGCACTTGAACACAACTAAACTCTGCCTTCTCTCACCAGGAATCTCCAGGTTCACGGCGGTGTCACTTCGCTGACACGCAGAGGTCAGGGCCACCAGTTCTTCGTGGGGACGAAAACGTGCCAGATCTACCGGGTCAACTACACGGCGTTCAAAGAGGAGCTGATCACCACCTGCCACAGCGAGGCTGTTCACGACGTCGTGTTCCCTTTGTGAGTACAGCTGGCTGGGATGCTTCGGGCTAAAAGGGAGCTGCGGGTAAGGTCAGGAGTCGGTTGATTCCTCCCCAAGCAGAGAGTGGCAGCTTGATCCCAAAGAGAGCGCTGATTTGGGGCACGGTGTTGTTGCATTGCTTCTTTGCACAGCACAGATGATCAGATCTCATCAAGGTGTAACACAGAGCGCAGAGAAAGCGCAAAATGCCCTCCTTCCTTATCACCAGCCTGAAAAACCCACTTACTCCCAAATCAATGAGTGAATCATTTGGAGCTTTAGGGTAAGCTGACGCTAATACTCCCAGCTGGCACATCTGTGTCACAGAGGTATCTGGATGAGCAGGCTCTAGTGATGAATGTGAGGACTGCGGTTCCACATCTCTCCGTGCCTGTTTTAAACACCTTATTTGTTAACTGCTCTTGAGCAGTGCCTGCCACAGAGCAGGAAATGCAGGCTTCATTTCCCTGTCGCGGTGTATTTCAGGATGCTCACATTGCTGATGTTCTGCTTTGTAAAGCACCTGCACGAGCTTGGCCTGAAAGAGGCTGCACTTCTGCTGGGCCGATTTTCCCTGCCCTGATTTGTCCTGCTGGTGACTCTGAACAAAAGCATACGGTGCTCTCTGGATTTCACTCTCTGTCAGATCCAGAGGAGATGTGGTCTGCTCATCTTCCTGCATAATTGATGTATCGCTTTATGCCAAATGGAGTTAATCTCATCCTGCAGAAAGCAGTGGTGGTGGCATAAAGCCGTGCCCCACGTGTCTCCTTTTGTTTGTTGCTTATTTTAAGAGCTTATTTCAAAGAATTCAGCCCCCACAGGTTTTGAAACGTTGCAGGTCTTTTTTATTCAACCATATATACCGACCATTCTACGAGCAGAATTTTACCATTTCCCCCATTGCCTTCAGCGATGTTACATAGGAATCACCCAGTAAGCGAGATGAAAAATGACATCTTTACAATGCGAGGCTGCTGTTGGGTGTTGATGTCAAACCTGGGCAGTCAGCACCTCTACCCCCACTTTGCTCTCTACTGCGGACAACACTTGGAGGTTTTTAGAGCCTCCCTCTGGGAAATCCCAACATCATTACAGCAGGGAGAGTTCTTCTGGCTCCATTTGAAAGTCACTGTGCACGGGTGCCAAACCAGGGGAAACCTCTGTGATAAAGGTCCTTCAGTCTTAACTGTGTGACCCCTATTGAGAAGATTACAGCTGAACATCAGCAGCCGAGCTCTAAGGAATGAGTTGAGGTCTGATGCAGAAGCTGTGTTCTCCTCTCATTAGCTCTTCTCTCTGCCCGCCCCAGTGGGACTTCAGACTTGTTTGCAACCTGCTCCAAGGATGACATTCGGGTATGGCACACCCCAGAGCACAGGGAGCTCCTCCGCATCGTCATCCCCAACATGACCTGCTACGCCATAGAGTTCATGAGGGATGGCAAGAGCATCATTTCAGGTAACGTGCAGTCCCAGACGTGCAGTCTGTAAGTGTTACCCAGTGCAATGAACGTCACCAGTCTGTAAGAATGAAGGAAGGCATAAGCTGGGAGCTGTTGCAGGTGATTGCTGTGACCCGCAGGCCTCTTTGCTCGCTGCTGGTCCAATGGATGCTGCTCACAGAGCACAGATCCTGGCGCTGTAGTTGCGGGGTTATGGCAAGGTGAGCTTCCTTGCTTGGGCCGTGATCTCCAGCAACTCAGAGCTCTGTTGGGCCTTATTCAAGAGACCTAATCCTTAGATGTTAACGCTGATGTATGGAGCAGATTAATCTATAATGCCTGCAGAGCAACTTTGGCATAAATTCTCTGCCTGTCGCCATGTGCATGTTGCCTACACAGGAACTGCTGCAGTTGCAGAGCAGCAATGCTGCCCCTCTGCTATTACCAACCCAGTCTGCCCACAGCCAGAAGCAAGGAAAGGTCTTACACTTTAATAGTTCATGCGAGGCTACACGGTATAAAGGAACATAATAAGAAGAGGGTTTGTTTGTGATGGAAAGCAACGATAGCAGGAGGAACATCTCTGTGCCTTCATCATCTGTTTCTTTTTGTTCATCAGCTTGGAACGATGGAAAAATCCGTGCCTTCATGCCTGAGAGTGGCCGGGAAATGTATGTCATTAACAATGCCCACAGCCGGGGAGTGACAGCGATCGCTGCTACCAATGACTGTAAGCGCATCGTTAGCGGAGGAGGAGAAGGGCAGGTAATTTCTTGCTTTGAAAACCCACCGCAGCTTTGTGCCTCAGCACAGGAGCCGGGAATTGTCTGAAGCTGCTCGGTCAGACAGGGAGCTATTCGGAGCTCGCAACTGAGCAGAGGACCGCGTTTGGAAGTATTAGGCTTTGATATGTGCAAATCTCCTGTTCTCAGAGGGTTGCATATGAAACAATGCCCCCATTTCTTCTGGCACGTTAGCCTTGCAAAATCACTCTAATGTAGCACATGCTCTTCATCCTTTCTGTTCATCTCTCCCCCCCCGCTTGGCTTATCTGCATTAGTCACTGTTTGCGAGCCTGTGTCTCACTGTGCTCCAGCACAGATCTGCTTTCTGTCATGGCTTTGGGAGCCCTCATCCAGTCCAATACGACCTGTGTGAATTCAGTTAACGGCACAACGTTCGCTTTCCATGGCTGCGTTGTCTATGGGTGACTCCCTGATTCTTCGGGTTGGTATTACCCGACGTAGGTGGTAAAGTTAACAGAAGACTCCAATAACTTCACTTCCAACACCGTTATGAAAACATTCCAACGCAAAGAACAGAACTCAGAAGGCATCCCTTGTGCACTCCAGCAGTATTATCCCAGCAGTTAAAGAATAACACCGCGTACTTTGGCTGCTCCACGCACTGCCTTTCATGGTGGCCTTTTGCAATCCGTAAAACAGACACCATTTTTTCCTAAACTTTAAATCACGTCAGCATTTTTTAAGATGCATTAAAACAGATCTGAAAGGCTTCTGTTCAGTTTCTTGCTTTGCTTTGGACTTCCTCCCTGCAGCCTGGCGTGCTCTCGGAACCAGACGTCTGAGTGCATCCTGATGGATTCAACTGCTCTTAATGCTTTGTTTCTGCACCCTGCTCGTCGTGTGCAGCGTGCACGCTGAAGATTGCACAGGAAGCCTTGAAGAGCACTGAGCTCGGGCCTTGCAGATCTCAGGCAAACATCCCCATCTTTCTACATCAGCTTGTGCCTCGGCTCTCCTGCAGAGTGATAGAGAGCGGTAGCAGCAGCGCTGCCTTGTCTTGCTGCATAAAGACATTAGAGATGATGAGCCACTTCAACCCTTCACTAATAAAAGCACAGTGAAGTACCTTGGATGATTAGTGCTGGAGGATGCGGGAGATGGAAGACCTAGATTGTGTATGAGCACACGGAATGGCACAGGCTGCGGTTAGTTGCTCTCTGAATAGAGAAAGACAGCTGGGACAGAATTAAAGCTGGAAGGTTGGTTAAGTAGAAATGAGAACTGCAGGGGGGCATTTGCTGCATTCATTCAAAAGGCAAAAGGAGTGCTCTGAAATGCTAATGGTTCTGTCAGAATCAATCATCTGAACGCTCTGACGGCCGGGGTTGCTTGAGGTATCTGAAGGCTCTGATCATTTAGGCAGCAGGAACTGGACATACAGATCCCATAGGTAACTCAGCATCAGACCTGACAACATGGAAGGTTAACGTTCTCTGCTTTGGATCTCAGCGGGCGACGCTAAATTTGCACTAGCATTTGACCTCAGTGGAAATGTAAAAGCAAACCGATATCACCAAGTTTGGCACTGATGGGACAGCACATGCAAGGTGTGAAGGATCAGGTCCTCGAAGCGGAAGGATTGCTGCCCTTACCTCCGCTGGGAAAAGAGATGCTTTCAAGGCACATATTCCACATCAAAGATTTAAAGAGCTGGTTTGTATTTACTTACCAGCATTGCAAGTACCAGGTAGCTTTTCACATTCAGTTTCAGAAGCCTTGCTCTTCCATCCTTAAAGCACTGCTGGAAATGCAGCACGGGTTAGGTGCTTATTCTCAACAGAGGAGTGAGTGCACTGAAATGTGGGTGAGTGGGGCTAACCCAAACATTTGTTTAGAGCTAGAGAAATAGAGAGCGGCCCGTTGAGATTCCATTGCCACGCAAGTTATAAGGGGAATGCAGGGCTTGGGGAAGTGGTAGGCGTTCTCCTGAGCTCATTCAGTACCGGATGGTGCAGAGGTGAATTTTGCTGCTGATTTTCAGGTGAGGGTGTGGGCAGTTGGTGAGAAAACTCGCAAGCTGGAAGGAGTTCTGAAGGAGCACATTTCTGCCGTGTCTTGCATTAAGATTAAGAAGAATGACAAAGAGTGCGTCACGGCCAGCCTTGATGGAACCTGCATCATCTGGGATATTGGGTAAGGAGATGGGGTGGCACTGCAAGGCACTTGAAGTGCTGGCAGTGTCTGCGTTGGGTCACTGTGTCCTATCTGGGACAACACACGGCGAGAAGGAGGGGGAAAAGAGCCTTAGAGAAAGAACAATCAGTCAGAAAAGGTGGAACCTCCAACACTGGAAACCTTTCAGAGCAGTTCAGGCAAGCGTTGGTCTCGAGTTGTTCTGTTGTATCACATCCTGTTCAGCCCAGGGGATGCAGCAGGTGATGATTCCTGCTGGCCCTGCTTTTCAGCACTGTGCGATTCTTGACAAGCTGTTGCAGCTCTCCTGTGGTCCTGTACTGTGGTAAGGCCAAGGACATCTTTTGTACAGCACCCAGAAAGCATTCTGGATTAGAAATCTTTATTT
>PPHD01023518.1:0-12438 GCA_002909625.1 Bambusicola thoracicus
TAACTCATTTAAATATATATATTATATATATTGCATATATACATTTACATACGTATAAATATATATTAAATTTTACTGCATCACAAATTGTGTGCTTCTAAGACTACAACCTTTGCAAAGCCCATTACTGCACGTTTCAAGAAGGAGACATAAACAGAAAAAAGGTGTAGGAAAAAGCAAGTTCCTCTGACATGAAAAAAGTCCCTGAATTCTGAGCCCAGCTTACAGCCCGAATTCTGTCTCCAGTGGTCCCTCATCTCCTCAGGTGAAGATGTTCCCAAATCCCATTAAAAATAGCTGTTTTCTCAATAAACAGCCCCAAGACTTTTTTCTGGGACAAAGGTTTTAATAATTAAAATTAGTCAATACCAAAGCACAGGAGATTATTTGATCTTGTTCAAAAACTGACACTTTCCAGAAGGAAAAAGAAAATAATGCAATTTCTCTAATAGATCATTCTGTGCAGAACTGGAAGTCAAGCAGTAGAAATTCACCTCAGAAGAAAAGAGGGAAACTCACTGGGGAAATAGGTTTGCTCGAAATAATTGCGAGCTTCAACATCAAGGTGGAGATTTTTAGGACATTTCCAGAAAAAAAGCCAAACCTGTAAGGCTCTCAGGAGGAGATATAAAAACACATTTGTTACTCCTTCAGGGCATTCCAGCTCTCAGGCACATTACGTGCAGTTGCTGTTGGCTCTGTGCTCCAGTCCAAATTTCAATTTGCCTATTTTTCATCCTGTAATTTCTACTGAAACTGGCTGTTTTATCAAGTCAGTCTGTATTTCTGCACAGAACTGAAAATGTCCCCGTTCATTTAATAGAGTCAAATTTTGCCTTGGTGGCCTCTTCCACCTTTGGTTACTGCCAGCAGAAGAAAAAAATATAATCAGAAACATGCTAGCTTGAACGTGTCCCGTAATGACAGGGTTCCTTATAAGCCATGTTCTTTCCACACTCCCTGTAAATGTAGCATGTGCCACTCAAGTTCACAACATATTCCTTGCTCATACTCAGACCCAAACGTTCTCCTCTTCTTGTAAACACAAGCATATCCCCTCCCCTTCTCTGTCCTATTTCTACCTGTCACTTAAATATGTCATTCTTCTAATGTTAGCTCTGCTATCCAGCTGTGCCATTCCTCACTGTGCATTTCCCAGAGAAGCAAAACGGTCCATAAATATACGTTAGTTTTCTTTCACAGTGGTGTTAAAAGGTTAGTGAGTATATGTCTTAAAACAGGCTGCTGTTTTTTCAGAGGGCTATCACAGTGGGAAAGGGCAGCACTGCTGCTCTGCTGTCGGCATCACTCTGAGATGTCACAGGTTGGTCGTGCAAGTGTCTGAAAGCATAGATACATGACTTCAAGATGCTGTGGCAGGTCACCATATTGCACATCTTTATGCTGCCAGCATTCTGCTTTTAGCTTTGATGTACATGATTATATATAATGCCATATTAACTATGTTTTTTAAAATATTCTCTAGCTTTTTATCACGTGAGCAGAACAACTTTGGTGCAATCTAATTGTATAGGGTGGTGCTGCAGTTCAGCAGAAATGATGCTACAGATGCAATAAAAAGCTGAATTTTCCTGACCTGTTTGATCTCTTTTTGTGGCAGGATAAAGAGAGAATAGATTTGATGAGAAAATGAAGAGGGAGGTAAAATAAGACTGTACAGACAAACCAACTACTGGGTGTACAACCAACCTTTCTGTTCCCATTTCTGAGCCTTGGAGCACATGACAGTCTGTACTATTACAGCAAAGTTAATTATCTGTTTTATGAAGTTCTGCAATGTTCATTTGCTGTTTGCGTTAAATAAGAAATAAAATTAACACAAAACAGCAGCACAGGACCTGCCTTTATCGTAGAATTCATATTTTGATGTGAATTTAAATTACAAGGGAGAACTATCATTGTTTTGCTGTTGTTACCACAGCTCAGTTTGTTTTGTAGAAACTGTGATGGTTTCTCTTTCCGCAGAGATGATCAGTATAAACAGTGCATACAAATGAAATATCTGCACGTTAAGGAAAAGTTGGTTTGCTTCATTAACAACAATGTGACAAAACAGCTCTTCAGTTACCAATCTGCTGATCGGAATCGATCAGCATCTTAGAGTTTGAACTCTGTCAAGAAAATTAGATGGTTCAATAAATTGGAGACTATGCTTTCAAATAATAATTACTATGCATTTTGAAATATCTTAAAAGATATTTACCATATCAGCATTCCTTCATCTTTGAAGATGCATCCTTTAAATTACTCTCACTGCTTCAGTGGCTTTTAATACTGTTAATGCTTATAACCCTACTGCAATTCAAAGGAGAGTGCTTTGAGATCTACTTAGCTTGGCACGTTCACTACAGGATAGACTTCAGTGTTTGGCAGTGTTTCTGTTTCAGGTAGGCAGAATATTGTGCTTATCTGATGAGAAATTTGTACGGTTATCCATTAATACATTTGGATGCTGTAGTTTGCACAGCATATGGTGCACTGGAGTGATTAATTTTTGCTACAGAAATAAGAATGACAAGGTCTGCCTATTCAAGGTACCCATGAGCAAATTTTGGGAAATTGGGTAGGCAACATTTCTGGGACTCTGAACACACCATGAAATGTTGTGCTTTGATCTTCGCTGTGCCGCAGCCCGTTGTCATGACTGCAGTTGACTCAGCCTCTGTCTCTGCCCACCCATTTGTAAAATGTGCAAAATAATTACGCTGCAAGGTAATTGATAGTTAATGGGGAGCATGTTAATGACCGTAAAGCATTTGACAAAAAGCATTATAAGGGCTATCATTAGTGCCTGTTGTGAGCGGCTATCAGCATTTCAGAATACCTACGGGGAACATGAAGTGACCACTTCCAGACAAGACATACCTGAATTAGATTTCTGGTTTGGGCTCAACTCTAAGCAAAACAGTGAACTAAAAGGAGACAGTCTCTTCCAACTCCCTCTTCACAAGCATTAAAGAACAGACTTAAAGCTGATATAAGAAGACACAACTCAGTAATTTTGTGGTTTTCTAGACTTTTTCCACTTACAAATTTTTTATTCTAAACCATATAGGGCTTTAGATTTAATCATGGGCATTCACTTTGAGATATAAGCTGACATTTTTAGAGCACAAAATACAGAACAGACTCTAGCAGCATACTGGCAAAATTGACCTGCTTTGCACTGTCCCAAGGTGGTTTGATGACCACATGCAAAATATTGATGAGTTTACAAATTACATGAAAGATGGATGGGGTCAAAAAACTGATCAGTTCTTCTGTGCTAGCAAAGAAGTCTGTTCCATTTTAAACAAAGAAATTGGTCTGAATAGTATTGCACTTTTTCCTCTTCTGGCTTACTCTGAGTAAATGAATGTGAAGTTCACATATAGGATGACATACTCAATGGTTCCATTTTTTTCAGTGGGTCTGTTAATGTTTATGAAGAGTTGTGGGAAGGACCCCAGAGTTGTTCTCTAGAAGCTCAGAGTTCTAACAGAAGATTTCCAACTTTCTTTGCTATATTTGTTTCCAATGATCGGTATATCTAAAATATAGGTGTGTATTTTCAAATAGGCCACTGTAAAAAGGTTTGCATTTATTTTTTTTTTTTACTCTGCTATTTTTGCTTTCATCGTTTTCCTGGGTTTCTAAAAGACAATCCTATGAGAATGAAACAGGCATTCATTAGAATCTGGGAGAATGTGATTTTTTTTTTTTTTTTTAAATTACCCCAGGGAATGACTCTGTCAGTTAGGATGGAGAACAGTTCCTCTATTGCACCTTTTGTAACTGAGAAACAGCAGATAGGAAGGCTCTAAGCTACAAATCAAGCAGCGAAAATCCTCTTGACTGAACACACCCTTGGGCTTCACGCAGAATAAGGCCTTGCAGTAATCAGAAGCAGAACTGGCTGGGATTTTTTTTTTGCTGAAAAAGGGTTTTGCTGCAAAATGCTTACATGTCAAAACCACAGTACCTTGTGGAGGGAACGTGATTTCAAAGAACTTTTGCTGAGAAACAAACAGAGGCTGTTGGATATCTGCCTGATTTCCTGCCAGCATGTCTGTTGATTTAGTCAAGCATCTGGACACCCAATGTTTCATCACCCTAGCTTACCTTACAGCAATTTGTTGGTTTTCATTTGGCGTCCCTTTCCTCAGCAAGACTATAAATGTGCATAAAGGATTGTTTGTAGACAGAGGCAGATTGTCAAAGGGGCAATCTGGGTACCTACTGTTTGGGAGCTTTCAGATTCCTGTTGAGAACTCTGCCTTAAACCAGAACTGTTAGGGTTGGGCTGTGATTTGTAGAGTTGGATGCACATAGAAATATTCTTGTCTACTGCCACTTACAGCTATACCACGCCTGAAGCAGAAAGCCAGCGTGGTCAAGGATGAATTGTACTGTTCAAAACCACAGCAGTGTCTTTCTTCCCAGCTTGCCCATTAGCCCACCTCACTGGAAACAGCTCACTGCGACCACTGCTCTGAAGTTAAAGATGGAATAATACATGCTTAACTGGAACACTTTTGGTGCATTAATTTGTATTTTAGGTAAAACTGTCCCTGTAGGTCAATGCCACGTTGCAGAGTATTTCAGACTCGTGTGGTAGGAAAAAAAAAAAAGCATCAGGTGATGATAATTGGGTGGCTGAACTCCCATAGTCATGGATGCTGTAATATTAAGTCCTGAATGAATGTGAAAAATGATGGGCCTGTAAGGACTATACCCACGTCCTTTGCTTTGCTTTGAGCGTAGGCTTCAATGTAAGTGGCTGGGTTGGTGATAGCATGTAAGTGACAGAGAAGTCCTTGAATGCTTTGTGATTACGTTGTTGGAGGACCCAAGGAACTAGGAGAGAAGTTGATAAAGAGAAAAGGGCAAAAAATCACATAACAGAATATGCCCCATGTATAGTGTTCACACTGAATATGCCTTTAGAATGAAAATTTACAGATCTGTCTTTGATCCATAGGAATTACGTATTTGAGGGAATATTACAGCAGTTGCTGATCAGTCCTGTACTGAAGGTTAAGTAGAATGACTGTGTTATTGACTGATGTTGCTATTAGCAGGATTTCTTGGGAGCGACATGTTCATTTGTAGATAAGAAATGGTAAATAAAAGTTGATACAATAGATGTATAGTAATGGATCTTCCTAGCTAAGATCCAGAACTCTCTTTGGTAGAACTTCCAGAGTAATAACTTTGTATATCATGCTTTTCTAACATGTCTGTGGCAAACTGTCAGTTAGAGAATGTTTTTGTGGCAGTTAGAGTGGAGAAAAAGACAAACCTACTGAAAAGTAACTTTCTCATTCTGTTCATTTCTGCTGAGTTTGAATCCAGCAAGTCTTGGCAGATGTGTGAAGTGATTTCCAGTAGTTTATCCAGAGATAAGGGTGCAGACAGGTAAAGGTGAGATATTAAAAGATAAGCAGAAAGAAAATGGACCTGAAAGAAATGTTTTAACATTGTGAATTCTCTTTCTCTGTAGAGTTAGTGCTGATGTGCCTGCTATCACGGGCTGTTTTAAAGATAGGTATGCCTGAGAAGCTGACCTAATAGTAATAATTTCAGAACATGCTTGTAAAGCAGTAACAATATAAGTTCTCTTCTCTTTTATTATTTGTAAATATTTGCATTTACAAATATATATTGTATTATTTGTAAAGCTTCTCTTTTATTATTTGTAAAACATCCAAATCCCTTATCTATCACAATTTTGTGCAAAGGAAAGAATGTTTAAAAGTATTTCCTTCTCAGTCCTTATTGAAACTGTTGATGAACTAGCTGGTTAAGATGAAATACCTCGAAGTGTTTTGACTTTCTTGGAGGCAGTGTATGCTTGTGTGCTTTTAATTAAGAAAAGGTCTGCAGTGGTGGTGGAAGGTCAAAGCAGTATGCTAAATGAAAACTGCAGTTCTCTAACCTCACAGTGTTCCCTAAACGTGTAATAAAAAGTCCACTAGCACTGACACGATTTAGTTGTCTCTTTACTACAGTACTGAAGCACCTCTTAAGAAACTTATAAACATAAAGTAAGGGACAAAGACATAACAGAGGAGGAGCTGAAGCTACAGAAATAAACTAAAGGTTAGAGAGTAAATGGTAAGGCTTCACAGCTGCTACAGTGTGTTAGAAAACAAGAATTACTATCGAGCAGGAGCAAAACGTCAGGCTGCTCCCTGGAGATAGACTCCTGGGCTAATTCAGTCCCTGGAGGGTGTGCTCCCTGCCCCAGTCATGTCCTAAACGTCAGTGATCAGAGTGTCCAGATGAGATGTGGGAAAAAACGGGTATGAGCCAGGAATTCCTCCCCGCCACAAGAAAGACTGGCCAACAAGCCTGGAGTGTGCAGGAATGGGGTCACCATGCTGTTTGAAGTTCTTCCATTTGTTCAGAGTAACCCCAACATTACTGCAGCCAGATGGCAAAGTGAATCCTGGCTCTGGAGACTATAGGGGCCATTCTTGCTCTCTCTGACCCTAAGAAGTAGCTTTTCTTGGCTGAACTGGTATTAATCAAGTCAGCACAACCAAGATACCTATGGCTGTGAGTGCTCAGCAGCTAACAGGCAACTGCCTGAGAAATTTCACTGGGTTTGCTGTTGGATCAGTATCTTGAAAGTTTTTGTGTCATCTGTTGTTTAACTTTGGATTCTTCTGTTAATTGTCTGATTGCCAGTATTTAGTATTTATGCCAGTATTTAGTATTTATCTTCCAGCTCAGAGAAGGCTTTGCTTAAAAGAGACTAAGCTGAAAGGTTTTGCATTTTTTTGCAGTCTGAGGTCAATTGTCATTATGTAAATAGTAAATTGTGCAGTCTTTCTCTAGACAAAACTCCATGGCTTTCATGATAGTTATGTCTAGGAATACTATAGCAGTAATCACTCCCTGTTTTTTATTCCTCTGGTAAATTGTGAAGGTGATAAAACTTCGTATAAGCTTGCTTTTTATTTTCTTCTGTGGTTGCCCAGGAACATGGCTGCAGGAACTTTGGAGTAAGGAATTGGTTTGATTCCCCCTTCCTGTGGAATGTTGTGTTAAATACATTTGTGGAGAAAGTTAAAATTTATGAGAAGTGTAATGAAAAACTCATTCCCAAGTAACATAAAACCCACTGCAGAACAAATGTAGTTTTTTGGCTGCAGAGGTAAATTGCTCCTTAATTAAAGAAGAATCACCCAATAGCAAGTAAAGTCATCCTAAGCAAACTATAATCATTTGGAATAAGGCAAAGTGAATACTTCATAAGTGACGCCGGAGGTTTAGAGGGCTGAATGTTTTACTGTCCCAGTGGTTTAAAAGAGCAAATCCTACAGCTGCTACTCTAAGCAGAAAAACTCCACCTTATTGCTTTATGATGCTGGATTTTAAAATTGAGGCACCGAGGGGATTTAGATTATAGTATGTGACAGACTGTGCTCTCAGTGCATTGACACTCTCTTCCACTTCCCCCTCCCCCCAGAAATGAGAACAGTTGGTATCTGAAAACTAAACATGTGCAAAAATATATTTATTACTGAAGAGGATCTGTTTCACTCCAAACCTAAGAAATCCAACATTTACTATTCCAAGCAGCAGATATTTTGTTGTGTTGCTACATGAACACAAACTGACATTTTCATAGAGCTTGTAATTTGCTCACGTGGTTCTTGCAATTCTGTTAAAGGATGGATAGGCCGTAAGATACAGAGAAGCAGGTGCCAAAGGGGAAAGGCTTTCTGGCAAGGAACACCCATGTATGTGTAGAGGACGAAAAATAAATAATAATGATTAAAAAAAAAAACACTAAAATCTGCACATAGGATTTCTTAAATTCCAGTAACTGGCAAAGAGTACCTAGGGAGTTCATATCACAGAATCTCCTAAAAAGCAGTCCATAGAAGCAAAAAAAACTGGATGTCAGGAATGGAGCTCCTTGTATCAAGCACCTAGAATATTCTGCACAGAATCCAGGAAGAATAATGTACTTCTGTAAGACTCTGAGAGATGTAGGAAGTGTGAGTGCTTGCAGAGTTAGGGGGTAGATGAGCAAACACTTGCAGAAACGTCTCCAGTTTTTGCCGTAACTGACCTGAGAGTTGAAGTCAACTGCACAGCAGTGGAAGGGGAGCTCCTGCTGTGCACAGCTGGTGCTTGCACTGATTGCTTGAAGAATGACTCCCTCTAATATCATATATGACATTTTCAAGTACATACATACCTAACAGTGCATAGTCACATGCTTTCTATAAATCAATTACTAATGTAGAGAAATAGGGTGATCTCAGTATTGTTTGTTGTCTGAAATGTTAAGCTATTCAATTATTCCAGAAAGATTTGAAGTAATTTGTTTTGGGCAAAGTGTCAGTAATCAAAATGATGACATAAATACATGTGAGAAGGTCTTTTATTCCTTTGACGTGTCAGTGACCAAGCATTTTCTACCTGCACTGCTGATGCGAACATTGCAGTAATTTCGGGAAGTTAAAAGTAAAAGCCTAAAGCATAATTCAGCATCCTTCTTGGTACGTGAAATTTGGTCTCCAGTTTTATAGGTGGTTAAATATTTGTTATAAAGGATCATTCAAAATCCAAATTGTCTAATCATTTTTTGAAATTATGAAATTAAATGACTGTTCCTTTCAGTTGTTATTGTTAGTCTTTCTGGTAGAAGAAATAAACAGGTAATTTTCCCTGCATCTTTTTTCTCAGTTTGTACTTTAAGAAAGGCCGTAGCTACATCCAAGTGCAATTCCCTGTTTGGGCAGTAACTAAGCTTCTGTGGTTTACAGACCAAGGGAAGCTATTACAATTTTTTCAAAATTAAAGCTTTAAAAATTAATTTCTGCTTTTGTTTGTGCATTCACACTTCGGTGTATAATATTAGATATAAATTCTTTCCCTTGCGAAAAAACAAATCCGTCAGGAACCTCATTTGTATTTCCACAGCTAATCAAGGTGGAAGGTGAAAAACAGCATTAATGGTGTTTATGATATCAGAAGCTGATTGCATCTGAAGTAAAATTCTTTATTGCTGGTATAAATTTTGAGCATATATAATCAGATTTGTGTAATCAGTTTTTTTTTCCCCTATTTTTTTGTCTTGAATTTAATTTTCTAAGCAAGGTAGCATGGCTACAGCAGCACCAGGTGTAAGACTGACACAGGAGTGTCCTGGCAACACCCAGCTTCTGCTTGCTCTGAGGTGCAGCCCCAGAAGTGAGGCTGCAGCGTCTAAATACTTCACCCCATGCTTAGAAGAACAGACTATGGTTAATTATTGCGTGTTACTTCACGTAGTGCTTCTGGAATAATATAATCTGTAGTTGACTGGAAAATATGCGGTGAACTGAAGTATATCCTTTTATCTTCCCTTTCCATTTATACCACACTGATGTCACCTACTGTTTTATTTGTGGGTTCAGGTGCAGAAAATGTCTTAGCATTTAGTCAACAACTCTTTTGCTTTTGCTTAGCAACGTGCTTTATCAGCTCATTTTTCTTTGGGATGTATTTTAGGAACATTTAAAAATATTTTTGATGAATTTCACTTCACCAAATAGCATCGGTTTCCAACATGCCTTCCTGCAAGCCCTGCTGTCTGGTTACCTCAGCAGTGCTCTTCCCCTGGTGGACCACAAGTCCTGTGGGTAGGGCGTTGTGGGGCAGGCGTTGTGTCACCACATAGCATTAAAAGGAGATGGACTGGGGACTCTGCTCCCCCATCACATCTCTGTTAAAATGCCAGATTTCCTTGTGCAGTCAGTTGAAAGTGGAATAGAATTTGCAATGGATAATTCAGAACTCTTAAACTGGTAAACCATAGTCAAGTGGTCAGTTTGTGCTGATACGTTGTTCACTGCTATTTTGTCTTACACTAATCTGCAATAAAACCCACCTAACAGAAAATACAAAATTTGATTTTGGTTTGGAAAAACACAGTAGTCAGTGTTAATAAGTGTCGTTTTTGAACTGTAACTCTGCTTTTGTGTGTATGAGTGTCTCGTAACATTTCTGGTGAAACCCACCTATAGTCCTTGAGGGGTACAGAGGTGCATTCCTGCTCCTAATGCGTGTGCTCATCTCCCACTGATGGTCAGTTACTCACGTGAACAGTCTCCTTATGCTGCAGTAATGACAATACCTCCACCTCTTCCTGATTTATATTCTATTCCTCTAGCAGTTTAATTCATTATCCTATTGACTTTCTCCTCTGAAGCTGAACATTAATCTGAAGGTTATAGAGATTTTACTAAACCACCCTTCCATTAGACATGTGTTCCCTCATCTGGTACTACCCTCAGAGGCTTATTTTTCAACATTAATCAGCACAGGAATACAGTAAACTTATCTTTTGGCTGCAACACTTAAAACTGGCCCATATCATTTCCAATAAAACTTTCAAAATACAGACTATGGTAATGGACATCACCTGCTCCTTTAATGTGCCTTTCCTGAGGAAGGGCTATGTGCTACCCTCTATTTTGATGACCAGCCTTGGTAGAATCCCAAAACCTCACATCAGTGAGGGTCCTATAGGGAAAAAAAAGCAAACAGAAAACCAGGCTTGAGTTGAGGAATGTAAATATTGCACAGAGAAATGTGTGGGGAAAACACGCTTTTGTGCAGAACGGGCCCGTCATTCAGAAAAGGAGTCAGAGACCTGAGCCAAATGTCAGAGAGGGATGGCTAACATTTACTTTTGGAAGAAGTGATGGCCTTATCGAATAAAAGGAGGTATGGCTGGCTTGCAGCTTGCAAGAAGTGGTACATTTAGGGTCAGCCTATACCTACAGTTTCCTCTGACCTGTTGATGGGCTGTGACTTGCTTTGTTTCACCAGCATCATTGAAGTTGTAATTCATATATATGGTTGTATCAAAACTATTTCAGTAAAGTTTTTCTGCTTGATATAAGAATACCAACAGAAGCATTCTGGGAGAGATTATTCAGAACTACACAGGCAAATCAGAGGTGTGCAGAAGGTCTTTGTGACAATATCACTGTTTCTGATTTAGCAGTTGAGATCGTTCTAATTCTGCAGCGAACTGGATTAAATTATTTCAGCTGGCCTGATGCTTCTCACAGGCTGTTTATCTGTCAGTCCTGCTTCTAAAAATATCAGAAGTTGGATTTGCAACACTGATCTCCCTGATAAATAATCCTTCACTATCATTCAAAGTTCCCTGCTCATGTAAAATTTGCCTGATTTCATGTAGAAAATGAGGTGGTAGAAGGCTGGTGTTTCAGAATTTCTAGCCTCCTTCTCCCACCTCTGTTTTCTTACATTTTGCTTCAATTTTTATTGGCTTTTCCAGCAGAAAAAAAATAAATCTTGGTTTCAAACAATCTGTGCAGATGCAATGTATGTTCATTTATCCAGATACTACGTGGTTATCGTTTTATTTCTTATGTAGGAGGTGAAGTCATTTTGTGCTTATAATGTCTGTCAGTAGGTTTCCAGAAGATGAGTTGGTGGGCAGAAAAGAATAAATCTTTGTTTTGTGTATGCGTATCTATATTCTGGACTATGGAGTCTTGTTTGAAAAGTGCATAACCTCAAATAATTCAGCTCCCTGACTTTCTTCCTCTATCTAGATAAGACTACTACAATGTACAGCCATGTGGTAGTTGGAGTAAAGTTCAAAGGGTCCCATTTTCCTCATGAATCTTGTAGGTTCTGTTACCTTTATTTTATTTTAACAAGGTAGAGCTTGAATAGCAGCGCTATTCTGCTGTATTCTCTGTTTCTTCCTGTCTGAGGGAAGATGGTCTCATTAATGATACAAACACTTATGTGTTAGAAGCAGTTTTGCATGGAGATGACAGACAGCAGACACGAGTGATTGGTGTCTTAGTTGTGCTCTTTGCTTGAGCCAAGATTTTCTTTGAATTGCTACGCTAGTAGGATGCTCGCACAAAGAGCAGAGAATTGAATTCACTCAAGTATGTATCTGAGGGACAAACAAGTGCTCAATTTATTTATTTAAACATTCCAAAGCCTTTCATTCTTTCCACATTAGCTGTGCTAAACATATTGATGATAATCTGATACTCAATTTTAACGCCCTTGTATTGAAACTATTAGTTCAGTTATTCTGTCTGCTAAAGTGATCATTAGGGGCTAAAAGGTAACCAGATCTCTCTTGACAGCCTCTAACACCTAAAGCCTGGAAATTACAAACTTCTCAGTATTGTTCAGACCATGGTCTGAAGCAAATTGCTATTTCTAGATGTTTTTCATTCCATGGTACCACTCCAGTGCTCTCCAGCTCACTGAGTGTCTGTGCTCTCGCAGAACATCTTCACTATGCAAGAAAAAAAAAAAAGCATTCTGAAAACAGGCCTCTTGCTTAGTATGGATCTTAGGCTTGATTTCCAGATGTGTAAAGAAAACTGCTCATAATTAAAAATATAATGGATCTGCTTAGCAGCTTCAGCCTTC
>PPHD01023519.1:0-12438 GCA_002909625.1 Bambusicola thoracicus
AAAAAAAAAACAAAACCCCTTGAAATTATCTGGCCCTCGTATTGAAAACTGGAGTAAATACCACTGTTGGGAGGAGCTGAGGAGTCCCCAGCCCTTCTTGCAAGAAAGGACAAAGCAGCATTTCTCAACAGCATTCAGCTCCATGGAGCTGAGTACTCCCCAGAGCACAGAGCTCTGTATTCTGCACTGAGTTAAGTAGTACTGTCTCATACAGACACTGCCCAGCTCTTGCAGCAACACACAAGACGTAAGCATTTTGTCCAAAGTAAATATAAAAGTGCATACCTAAGGCCGCACAAAGAGCAGCAACAGAGAAGTTATTGGTGGGGTTGGGTTTTATTTTGTTGTTGTTGTTATCTTAGGTATTTTTTTCCATGCACGTACTTACTTTTGCACATAGCAAGTGACTGCTCTGTAAGATCACATACCTGTGTAAATGGAGACCTGTAACAAGAGGATGCAATGGATAGGATCCACTGAAGTAGACCTAGACAACTGGCAGTGTATATGTGCATGCTGAAGGAAGGCTGTGCAGCTGCAGGTGTACTGCAGCCAGCTCCCAGACTGTAAGAATCAGCTATTATATATGGCTGCTTGAGGATAAGGTGAATCACACCTTAGAACCATGTATTTCTCTACATCGACTCTGAAGGGAGCCTGTGGTACCCAGATCACCTGTAGACACCGAAGAGCTACATTCGTACTTACACTTGCTCCTGTCAAAGTTGACTGTTGTGATGGAGATGAAGATAACATTATCTCAGCATGAAGATAACAGTTCTCAATGTCAGTAGAAGAAAGAGCTGCAATCAGAGCTTTGTGCACTGGATAGCAACAGTGTTGAAAGAAAGAAAGTGCTACAAAGCACCTGAAGCTGTCCAAGAGAAACCAACTATCACACAGATTCTCTCTTAAACTGGGTATTAATTACTACTTGAAATCAGCACTTGGAATACGAAACAAGACCAAAGATGTTGGTGATGGCAACTCATACATGCTGAAATTATACCTACTAGGAGCAAGCTCTGTATGGTTCAATACTGACACATATGAGCCCTTGCACTGCAATATTCAGCATCTCTCTTCTCTCTGAGGCAATGCTGTTGTCCCTCCTTCTCCTGAATACCTTTGTACATGCTTCCACCTCAGAATGAGTCGTTTAAGCTCAGGGTATTCTCACAGCACATGGCTGCTGCTCCAACACAGCCCTGTCATGCTCAGAGCCCAGAGGTGCATGCACTCCTCCAGCCAGCGTGCCTGACTCATTTGCAGAGTATGGTGTGAGCTGATGTGGTATTTGATTTATTGTTGGCTTCCTAGTGCAAAGATACACCTTTAATGAGCAAGCAGCACATTCACCCGGAGCAATGACACAGGGTTTGGTTTCTTTCGCAATGATTCATATTTTGTATCATGCAAGTTCGTATCTAATGTATGTTCTGATTTTACCAAAAAAAAAAAAAAAAAAGGTATCACACATCACAAGATAGTAAAGAGTTTTATGATTATTATTATGGAGATTATTAAAACATATTGGCTTTTGGGGGATGAATATTAATTTTGTGAAATAGCAACACAAGGTGGAATCTGGATGGTTTCCAACAAAAAAAACATAAGATGTTCCATATCAAAAAGGAGATTTTCCTTAAGGTCTTCAGAGCCGTGTTTACTACCACAAATGGACAGATTTTACCAAAGACAATTTATGTTTTGGAGGGAAAAGAAAGTAACTGTAAAGAACAAGAGATGCCAGTACTTGATTACAATCAAATCTCTCAAAGCTATTATACTATTATACTATTGCTACAGCACTTCCGTGCAGCAAATGAGTCAGGGCAACCTCTAGCGCATCTCAGGAAGCTTCCAAGCAACACTATTTACAATGTGTACTTCTAACAGCACTGTTAGTACTGAAGGAAACCTGTCGTCATGCAAGGCTGCTCCAGCTGAGTACTTCGGAACTCACTGCCCATGCTCCTACACCTAAAATATATGATAAGTAAACATGCTGAAGTAACCATCGTGTAGACTCTTGAACATATGGAATTATGAAAGCTATGATTTCTTAGATCTCTCACCCTGAACTCAGGGCCAGCTGGCTCTCATCCCTCTCCCACTTGCTTAAGAGGTGTATACTGCTAAAGCAGCCAGTGTTGCACATTTATAAGAGCCTGGAGACACCAGGGCTTGTGAATACTAGAAAAACGCTTCTTTTCTTGTGTGAAAGCAGATTGCCAAACACCATAAAACAGTGCTCAGATTTCCTGTTTTTTCTTTTACCCTTACAAACAGCTGAATCATTGAACCCATTCATCACTGAAGAGGCTTCTCCTGAAGAGTTTTAGCACTTGTAGGCACAAAGCTGCAAAGGCAGAGACACTGCAGAAATCACAAGCCTCACTCAGAGCTGTAACGTTAAGCATGAATAGCAATTTAGCAGAACTGCAGAGAATAAAATTTACAAGAAAAAATCCTTTTTACATTATCACGTCACTGATGCCAGTAACATCAAATCACCAAAAAAAGATAAAACAGTAACTAAGATCTACCTCAGTAGGGTCTTAGTATGCACGTGTGAGAAGAAGTTAAAAAGAGATAACTAAATTAATAAGCCCATAAGAGTTCAAACCTTGAATGAAAATTAAACAGCCACGTAAGCAACTCCTCAAAATAAATGTAACCTGACTCTGAGAAGTACTCATTGAATTCCTTAATTATGGACTCTGTTCCTGTAACTGAAATCCAATGAAATTCAATCCTGTGATTATCCCAAACCCAAATACGGAGTGAGACTTCACCTGTAGAGAAGCCCTGGCAAGGTCAGACATAGCCTCTTGACCCTTTGCCTTTCCCTCTTCATTTTTCCACACTGATGGTACTTGGTACAATTTGTCCAGAGTAGGAAGGACAAATTCTATCACAGAGCCTGCAAGTAACCACAGGCATGATGGAATTTAATTCACGGGGACCTGCAGCGCGACCCAAGTAGCCCAAGAAGAACCTGCTCCTGAAGGCCAAAGACCCACCATGCCGGCTTCAATGCAACACCCCAGGCAAGGCGGAGAACTGCAGCTCTGCATTCAGACTGGAAGTACAGCACACACTTTCAATAAAATCACTCATGATGGCATTTAGAAACGTGTCAGTTTCACCAGAAGCCTGTCAAACCCCAGCAGAGCCCAGGGAACCCCACTGACACCGCTCAGAGTGGCTGTCACTCACAGGCCCGCCACACCACAGGGACACTGCAGGGCCTCCTGGAGGACAATGAACACAGTCAGCCTCATTAAGAATTAGGTCCTCTCTGGCCTTGGAAGTCTTGACAGCAAATTCATCCCCTCCTTCCACAGGTAGCGCAATCATTCAAGCAAGTGGCACCCACGATGCTCATCACATCCAAAGAGCATCCTTACAGGCACAGACAGTCCACATAACAGCTGAGAACAAATGCTTCCTTCTGTCCCTCCTTCCCATCCCCATCCACAGCTGCCTTTTCCTCACCAGTAATCCCCACTGACCAGCATGACAACAGCACTGGCCCTCCTGCCCAGGAGCTGAGCCAGGTCACTATTATGCCCAAGGCCAGCCCTCCTCACAGAGGACCCTGCACAGCAACATCATGACATGACACAAATCCAACTGTGGGGCTGCTGCTGCCTGAAGAAACTGCAGATCATACAGTGCTAAACACACATCTTTAGGAGTTTAACTGCACAATTTGACAAATAGCATTGCTGCCAGGTCCCCGTGTCTGGACAAAAGCCTGCTTGATTTCAGGGTTGTTAAATTCAGTTCCTACCTAAATGTGGCCCTGGTCATGCCACAACAGCAGTCACTTTCCCATAGGGGACAGGTCCCACATAACTTAAGACTTAGAAGCATTTTGTATTTAATAAGCGTAGCACTCTCAATGCACACAACAGAAACCAAGTTGAGATTTTCTTTTTCCAGTGTTCTACCTTTCAGATTTTATATGTAAATTGCAAATTCCAGACACATATCAGACTACTTTCTCGATTCATTCACACAGCATGAACTGCAGGATGTTTGAAAACATTTTATGCTTTGCACTTCCAGATGAGATACGGGGGAAAAAATGCAAATTGGCTCTTTAAAAACAAGGAAGGCAGATAAGGCATTTCAATGGCCAATATGGTTGGGATGGCTCCCATTTACGTTCTGTACACAGTCAACCTGAATGCTAACAAACAAGTCTGTGCTCTGGGCAAGGGTAATAAAAAGGGAAGGTGCTGTAAAAAGAATAGTTTGAACCGTTTGCCCTCAACTGATAAAGAAAGAAGCAAACACAACAATTGTATGGAAACATGCTTGGCTGGTGAAAGCACAATGTCTATTCTTGTTAGCTCTACAACTACAATCTATTAAAAAGAGAAAGAAAAAAAAAGAGAGGAAAAAACTAAGAACATTTCCCCTTCCAGCTGGAAACAGAAGATTAAAAGGGAGTGCCTTTCAGCTGCTGATCCTCAGATTATACTGCCTTCTCTTCGGAGGAGCTTCAGTTGTCTCGTGAAGTCATGTTTGAGCAGCCTGCAAATCAATGAACATACCCAGTTTTTCTGGTATTGTGCTTCAATGAAAAATACACCACTGTACATAAGAAACAACTATTTACTTATGTTTTAAACTGAATTATTGCCTCTTCTTCATTGTGATGTTCTGTATTTTTTTTTTAATACTGATTTCTATACCCAGTTTGTTTGGCTATAAGCTCCTCCAAGGCATTTTGTCCTCCTAAGGACAAACTGCTGAACGTACACTTCTTAACATTATTAAAAGTCATTAAATGAAATTTTCACTAGCTGTCAAAAAGCACACGCATGGGTTTAAGCTTATTTAATGTTTTACAAACTCAAATGTATCCTGGGCTAGAATACGCACAAAAATGTCCTTTCAAATCATTACCAGAATACTCTCTGTATGGAAACCTATCCATTTGTAAACTGCAGGCAGCAGAACAAGCAGAAATGAAGCAACATCCGAGCTAGCAGAATCACCATGCACAGCACTTCCAATGCATTCAGTAAAATTCAACTTTCTGTTGCAAATCCTGCCTCAGTAGCAATTGCAGCAAACCTCATGACAGTCCTACTGGCAGGTGGTAAAGCTGTCTGTCTGTATCCTCCCCACATGGCCAGTTCATGCACACGAGAACAGTGCAGCACGTAAGTGCATGACAGCATCTGGACAGAACGTGCACTGCTGCCATCACTCTTGCACACCAGCCACCCCTTCTGTTTTGTTCTTGCATGCCTTCAGGAACAGCTCATGTAAGCAGGTTGTGAGATTAATAGAACAACACAGAATTCCTTGACTACCGTTGTGGTATAGCAAACAGCCTCATTCTAAGACAGAGAGGAAAAAAAAGAAGGCCCAAGACAGCTCAAGACAGCCTAAAAACATATACGTGGCAGAGTAAAGGAAGAAAAGTTAATACACCATTTATATCCACCTGCAGACCATCTCCTCTTTTCTTCTACTGCAGGACACAGCAGATGAAGCAATGACCACAACTGAGGTGCTGTGATTCCCTTTCATAGTGTCACTATGCACTCAGTAACACATGAGAACCAGGAAACCCTTTAAAACAGAGCCTGTGGAGTGCATATAGTGCCTACAAGGGAAAGGGTCACTGTCATGTAACAATCAATTGCAAGAAACGGAAAGAGCATCAGAAAAAAAGAAGAGACTATAAGCTAGGAAGACAATTAACTTTGGTGAAAAAAGCCAATAACAGCAATGCCATTTCACAGGTGAGAAACAGCTCTGTTTCCAAAGGCAGAAAAAGTTGAGGAGAGAGCAGAAAGCAAAACGGCAGCACTGTGAGCTTCAGGAGCGGTTAAACCTAAGTACAAGCAGACAATGTGTTCTCAGGGGCTTTCTAATGAAAAGCATGTCTGGAATAATGGGGATGTGCTACAACAAGGAAGAGACACATAATGATGCATGCAAATCATTAGAGATATTTGTTAACAGGATTCATTGAAATCTCTCAAGCCACCCAGTTTCAAGAAATCACTTTGCATTGTACGCCCTCACGCCAGGTAACTGCATGTTTGTCAAAGGCACGGAGTCGCTCAGAAATAAAGTCATGGGGCAGAAGATGAACAAAGGCTCATCTGAAATTATTCAGTAAATGTTTTCACTGCGCGCTCCTCCAGCTGCGTCTTTCCAAACTGCTGGAGATAACGTGGCTATGTCAGCTGCAAGCAGAACCTGAGGTCTTCAACAAAAGCGGTAATACTGAGCTGCAGTTGTGCTGTGGCATGTTTGCAAAACACAAGAGAATTAATTGATGCTTATTAAACTCAAAGCAGTCATTTTGAAAGCTGTTTTAGGGTGACATTATAATCTGTAATATCTCAATTTTCAGGGCTTAGAATTGTTATTATTTAATACTTGCTATAGCAAACACAGCTCTGCTTGTTTCCTTAATATAGAGATCCTGATATGATCACATTAGAATCATGAAAACTTACATCTATGAGGAGGAAACGTGCTTTCTTCTGCACTGCATGCAGAAGGGATTAAAAAGCTGTGCTAGACTGAGCTCCTTTTCAGTCAGCATCAGTAGCACAGTAGTCCACAAGCAAAGTCAAGACCGTGGCAATTAACCCCATCAATCTACAAGGAACACGCATGCACGCAGACAGTTCTTGCTCCCAGACCTTGCCTTTTGACCTGGCACCTTTTCTCACCGGCACTGGCTGAACATTAGAGCACTTACTGACTACTTGCTTGCAACACTACAATACTGAAAGAAAATTACAGCACTTTAATGAGAAAAAACAGACTTCAGTTTCACCAGCACGGATCCATATTCTCCCTTGTTTAAACTGCTCGTATTTTAAGCCCAGTACATCACTGATACGTCTCCTTATGGCTTCTGTGTGGCACCAAGTTTAAAATAAAATTTAAGAAAATCAAAATCACTATGCATGAATCCATTTAGCTAGCTATAGTAAAGCAAAACATAAACCTTTGTTCTGCCTTCTTTCTAAGTTACAACCTTTTCAACAAGTATGCAATATCGGAGTCAACATCCTCACTGCTCAGCATGGATTACCATACAAAAGTTTCAACCACAGTAACTCATACTGTGAGAGAGATCTCATACAAACTGGGACCTGTGAAATGAATTACACAAGAAACAGTAATTATTTAAGCAGCTGAGCAGGCAGAGCCCTCACTTTCCTAGCAGGAAGATACTTTCCTTCCAGCAGCCAATTATCACAAGACACCCGCTTCTCAGCCTGGCAAAGCCTGGCATGTCTTTTCATAGGAAGGCTAACCTCCAGAAGAGCAGCAGGATTAAGTACAGCAGCGCTTCACCACATCCTTACTAGAGGGGAAAGATAGAGCTGTGGCTGGGAGTCAGCATGTCAGCATGTTATTTCCAGCCCGGTGTCGGACTGCCTGTGTGGTCCCAGAGTCGGCAACCTCCTGTGCCTCGCTTCCCCCATTTGCTCTGTGTGTTAATTACGTGCCTGCCAAATGCTACAACGTGTGCTCACTGATTTGCTTTTTGACAGGCGAAGGTGGTGAAGCACACAAGGAAATTACCAAATTAAGAGGAGAAGGCATTGGAGAGAAATCTTGTTTCTGAGCCAGTACGCTCCACACAAGAGGCAGGCATGGCAGAAAACATTTCCATCTCTCTGCTAATGTGCTTCATGCCTTTGGGTGCAGCTCCTTGACACCTTTCCACCAGAGAAGAAAGAAGGATATCCACTCTCTCTGCAGAGTGCCCTCAGAATCATACAGGCTCATGTTGCTGTGGCTGTCCCCGCCATGCAGGACCGGTGGTCGCTCCCAGTGGCACAGTGACACATCAGCAGTTACCATCAGGCACACTCTCATGTGCAGCACATGATGCATTTTACCCTTTGCTGCTGGGCTGCAGGCAGAGGCAGGGCCTCACCCCCCAGGTTACAAATGGCCAAACATGGCCAGAGCCACGCAGGGCAGCAGGTATGTTGGCTGTACCTGCAGCATATAAACCACACCACGCTTCATTTCAAACAAGATGATACCGAGAGCCCAGCTCTGCACAGACACAGGGTGAACACGCTGCTGAAGCTCACATGCTACTGCATTACTACCCAAAGTATCGGACTGCAGCTTCTGGGGTACAGCGCACTGCTGTAGCTGATGGTTCTGGTTCTGCTGCAGCATCAACAGTTCAGCAAAGTACTTCTCACTATCTTAAGAGAGTGCAAATACACACAAAAAATCCTGCACAGCAGTTCTCCAGGCACTAACGGAGCTGGCATTGGTCTTGTACAAAACAAGCACACCTCTTCAGCAAGGGAGCATAGATGAAGCTCAAAAAATTGAAGCCCACAGTAGCAACCAGGATGAAGGTGTAGGTAAAGAAGCAAAAAGAAAAGGTCTCCATGCTTTTAAGCAATTGAACTTCAAGTGGATTTTGTTAACTGAGTTCCAAAGGACTCCCAGCGGGGCAAGTTCTATGATGGAACACAGACACAGAAATTACTTGAGAAGTGATATGAAACATCAGCTAAACACAATCACCATTCGAGTCACTTAAGAAATAACAAAACATGGATCTGGAGTTTTAATCAATGAAGTTCTCCTACACTGAGCATAACGTGCATTAAAATCAATGCTTTAAAAATGAAAACAAAAGTGTATTCACATCACATTTAGTTTAAAAATCATTCTGATACTGATAAGGTTTCTCCCTTCCCCATTTAGCAGCACAGCCCAAGCGGCAGAGCCGACAGGGTGTGTTTATAAGGAGCCAGGGATGGACTCCTCTGCTTTGCTTTCACATCTCATGTTGGGTTTTAAGAGGGAGGGAGAGGGGAGCTTTGAAGTTCAAATAAGTAGAAGAAATGCTGTCATCCGAGATCAGTTTTTGATTCTAAATTCCCTCAGCTTCCATGGGACAGATGTAAACCCATGTCATTTGACTGCTCTAGGTACCAATCTCCACCACATCCTCCCTCCCACACAGACCATAATTTATACGCCGAAGAGCTGCACACTGAAATTTCAACATTATGAAGGAGGGGAAGAAAAAAGTACGTGTTTCTGCTGTCATCACCCAAAGAGAGCTTAGGAGAAACCTTGACTCTGCCCTCATCAAGTCCCTGGTCCACACTCCCAGAATACCCACTGCCCAGCTTCATGCATAGCAAAGGAGGAGGTGAGCAGCAAGGGGCTGACTGCAGCTGGTCAGAAACTCTGAGAAGGGCGTGAGTTGGGAGTGCAGGGCACTCATTTATCAGACTGAGGTACAGCTGGCACATCTGAAGTTATGTGGTCTTCACTGTGAGTCTGCTTTCAGACCAGAGCATCAGGTGAAAGAAAAGCTGCAAGAGGGTGTTAATAACAAACTGCTCCATCTCAGTGCTCTGCTTCCTATCTCAGCATTTAGCTTATACTGCAGATTAACACAAAACAAGAAAGTGAGTTATTACACTCCACGCTCTGCTTGAGAAATGAACAATACACTTTAGGAAAGCAAGTGACAGAAAAGTTCTGGATTAAACATGGCATGCATCTAGATCATAATTCATAACAGAACTACTTTTATTTCAATATGACGTACAACTTTACAAAAGCGATCAAGAAAAATTGTGTATTTATTGTGCCTTAAAATGGATCCCTATTCACAGGGCCTTTGGCATTCACTAACCTTTGGCAACAAAGCCTTTAAGGAGGCAACAAAATGCAGACAGAAGCAGAAGCACCATATGAAAGCTGGAGCAGCCTTCATCCCTATCACTGTCTAATCACAGACATAACACGTGGGCTAAGAAAGCAAAGCAGGCCACCCATACACATACAAAATTATGTACACATCACAAAAACAGCTATTATGATTTTCAGATCCAAAATATTCTAATAACGTTCACATTAAACAAAGAAAACATATGTTTCTATTTACCTTGTTCAACAGTGAGACCAAGCAAGTAGCGAATTAAGAAGTGAGAGCAATTTAGAATGAAGTGGAGCAGTTCCTACAAACTGCACTCCAGCACAGCAGCTGGGCACGGTAAATACTGAACTATGGATCTCATTCTAAAAGCCAGAGGAGCAGCATCCACACACAAGCAGTTATGCTCCCACCTTGAGGGCACGCTCAGAACAGGACTCCCAGAGTCCCTCAGGTGACCCCACACATCAGCACTCTGCCCAAGCCCTTCCCTTACCCTGGGCCCAGCATCGCTCCCAGCAGTCTCTGAGCACCAGGACACCACAAAGAGCAGATTTCATGTCTGTCTGAAATACACGATTGTCAAAAAAAGATGTTTCAGAAGGAGATTTTCAAAAGGCAGTTCCCTTCAGCAGCTTGTTTAGACTTCTCCAAATCCTAAAAGGTAAACAGCAGTCCGTCCAAGCTGATTGCTGCGTATTCAAATATCAAAAGAATACTTAGCACAAATTAACTTTTCATGTAAGGCAGCTCTGCTTTGCTGCTGCTGCCGTCCTGCAGCCAGGGAATAAAGCCCAAAGTCGCGTCACCCCAGCAAGCAGGGCCAGAGCTGGGTCACGCTGGGATTCCCCCAGCAGCTGCAGGACACCGGCTCCCAGCTTGGCACAGGACCGATCTGTGGAGATGTAACACAACAACGGGGTCATCGTGATGTACTTCACACATCCATACTCATAATAGGGGAGATTTGCAAGACGTTGATTACAGTAACACTTCACACATTGACATCTGGTTTCAGTTTACCAAAGCACTATGCTTGGTGTGATTGCTGGGTGCAGAGTGAGACAGCTCCCTTGTCTCCTACAACCACGAGTTAAACTCCCTGTGCTACGCATACAAGGCGCAACATTTTCTTCTTAGACCAAGCTAAGTCTAATTCAGCCATTTATTAAAGCCAAAGGTGCTTGAAGTTTCAATTTAAATGCTTTTTAAACCAACACTTCAGCTGTTACAGCAACAAAGCTTCCAGGCTGGTCACCTCAGAGACATTCCAAAACTCCTATGAGTATTTCTTCTGTATTTCATGAAGCGCTGCTCTGCTCAGATTCTGAGGACAAGAACAAAGCAGCTGTTCCCATGCCATGCACGACGGGGTGCATCTCTGCAAGTTTCTCACAGGTAGGACATTGCTTCCGACACTTAATAGGAAAGAAAATCATGATGTGCCCTTTGCCTAGGGGAAGGCAGAGTAACTCAAGAACTTTGAAAGCACATGCAAAAAAGATGGGGTAAGGTGAAACTCCTTGTTCATTTGGTAAGTGTGGCTAAATTTCTTCAAACGAATGAGAACACTCAAGTGGGTGCACACACCTCTGCGTGCTCCCAACCATTCTACCTCCATTTAAAACCTTTTGTACCCACATAACTTTTCTTCTCCTATTAGTGATTCATCAGGAATACCAGCACAACGCAAATAGCCCTCTGACTCCCTGGTTTAGCAAGGACATGCATACCCAGAACAAATTCCTATCAACGTGGGCACTTGGAAAGAAAACCACTAATGACACAGCAGCTCACTTCTACTGCAAAGGTCCAGAATCTCTGCATAAGCAGCCAGCTAAGCTGAAAGAATGGGGAAAGTATGGCTAAAATTTGGACTTTACTTTTCCAAAACAGTGTCTATTTTCACTGCCAAGTCAGAGATTCACTACTTTCAGGACACCTATTACTCAAAAAGGGCAGCTTCCTGTAATAAGTTCCCCAGGTTTCTTTTTAAAATGAAGACCTCTGAATGACAGCCATAGTGTCACAGTGAGAACATATATTTCACCCTCTTCCTAGATTGAGTGCTAACCTCTGGGGCACAGAGTTAACCAGATTCTTCCTACCTTAAGCTCTTCTCATTTGTCAGTATGCAATTTATCATCTTGCCCGCTTGCAAATTCCTATTTCCCTCACCTGAAAGAGATGGTACCGGGAGCTGCATTCATTTGTCACGGCCATGGAGGTTTTTCCTTTGGCCAGCCTCCAGGGCAACCCCAAGTCTTTTTCCCTCCCCTTCAGAAGTCCACTCTTCTCCTGCAATCCTTCCCCTTCCACCAGCCCTGTCCCCATTACTAAGAAGTCCCAATGAGCCAGAGACGTGATTAGATAGGAAACCAAGCAAGCCAAGAAGCCCAGCACATGGTTTTGCTGATGGGGCTGGCTGGCCTCTTGCAGCACCTCAACACACAGCCCGTGCTCCAATACACACAGCCTTGATGAAATTTCACTTTCATTGGAAACCCTGAGATGCAGCACAGCATCCATTCTGCCTTAATTCAATGAAATCAGTGCCCTCTGCACCTCACCAACACGGGTGTTTTTGCTGATGTGAGTGCCTGGTGAGCCCTTATCTCACACAGCATTTCTTAGAGCAGCAAGGTCAGCACTGGATTCAATTTGGAAGATTCTCTGTATCGACATTTCCCGAGCCAGGCATGCTTATTTTCTACCACAGAGAATCTCAGAGGGCC
>PPHD01023521.1:993-12438 GCA_002909625.1 Bambusicola thoracicus
TAAGCCCATGAGAACCTAGCAGTGTTCAACAAGGCCAAGTGTAAGGTGTTGCACTTGAGCCGGGGCAATCCCAGGTAGATACACATGGGGGAAAATCTCCTTGAGAGCAGCCCTGTGGAGAAGGACCTGAGGGTCCTGGTGGATGAAAAGCTGGACATGAGCCAGCAGTGTGCGCTTGCAACCCAGAAGGCAAACTGCATCCTGGGCTGCATTAAAAGCAGAGTGGCTGGCAGGGAGAAGTGATTGTCACCCCCCTACTCAGCTCTTGTGAGGCCACATCTGGGCTACTGCATCCAGGCCTGGAGCCCCCAGCACAAGGAAAAGCTCTTAGAACTGGTCCAGAGGAGGGCCACTAAGATGATCAGAGGGCTGGAGTACCTCTCCTTTGGAGAAAGGTTAAGGAAACTGGGCTTGTTTAGCTTAGAGAAGAGAAGGCTCTGGAGAGACCTCATTGCGGCCTTCCAGTACTTGAAGGGAGCATATAAACTGGAGGGAGAACAGCTGTTTACAAGGGTGGATAGTTATAGGACAAAGGGGAATGGTTATAAACTAAGACATGGGAAGTTTAGGTTAGATATTGAGGAAGTTTTTCACTCAGAGGGTGGTGACCTGCTGGAACGGGTTGCCCAAGGAGGTTGTGGATGCCCCATCCCTGGAGGTATTCAAGACCAGATTGGATGTGGCTCTGGGCAGCCTGGTCTCGTGGTTGACAACCCCGCACATAGCAGGGGGGTTGAAACTTGATGATCATTGTGGTCCTTTTCAACCCAGGCCATTCCATGGTTCTATGCTGATATGATTCTACTTATTTTCATGGAAATATCAACAGAGACAAAGAACACAGAAGCGCTGTTTGTTAGAGGAAATTATCAACCATAAAACAGTATTTTTCAACATAGTCAACACCATTAGCTTTACATTTTTGCCGGCAATGAACAAGGGTTTGAAAAAACAACAAGTAGGGATTCTATAGGTACATTTGTCAGAGAGAAGTACAAAAGAGGTTGCATCCTATATGATAGATGAGAAGGGAGAACTCACTACAACAGCCACAGATAAGTCCAAGGTACACAATGAGTTCTTTGCCTCAATCTTCACTGGCAGTCAGTCTTCCCATATTACTTAGGTCCCTGTATATTTAGGCAGGAGTTGTGGAAGCAAAATCCCACCCACTGCAAGAACAGTGCAAGTCTAAGACTGTCTCTTGTGTCTATGTGCATGTCTATGGAGTCAGATACTGTATATACCCCAGGTCCTGAAGTAACTGGCTGATACAGTTGCCAAAACACTCTCCATTATGTCTGAAAAAATTTTGACTGTCAAATGAAGTCCTCTGTGACTGGAAAAGGAAAACATCATTTGCATTTTTAAGAAAGGGAGAAAGGAAGACCTGGGGAACTACAGGCCAGTGAGTCTCACTTCTGTGCCTGGGAAGATCACTGAGCAAATCCTTCTGGAAGAAATTTTAAGGCACACAAGGGATGAGCATGTGATCTGAGTCAGCCAGCACATGCCTGATGAGTCTGGAAGCCTTTTATGATGGAATAATGGCAAAGGAAGGGCAACTGATGTTGTCTACCCAGACTTGTGCAAGGCCTTTGACATGGTCCCACACTACATTCTTATCTCTAAATTGAAGACATATGGATTTGAAGGCTGGACAATTCAGTGGATAAAGAATTGGTTGAATGTTCCTAGCCAGAGGTTTGTAGTCAATAACTCTATGTCCAGGTTTCAGGTAGACCTCACTGTAGATTTCTAGTACTTTAGCGTGGCTTATAAGCAAGATGAAGACCAACTTCTTGCACAGTGTGATAATAATAGGATAGGAGGAAACAGGTTGTATGGTGCCCAGGTTTTGTGTTTTTTTTTTTTGTTGTTTGTTTGTTTGTTTTTTAATGCTTGTTTTTTTAGATCTTGCTGTACCTCCTTCTTGTCAGGTCTGACCTCATCTCCATGCAGACAGGTTAACTTCTTTCTCTATACAATTCTAAAATTGATGTAGTTCAAATGAAATGTAATGAATACAGTTCTAGACAGAAAATGCCTGAGAAATTGGCATCTGACATGGAAGTACTTAGAAAGCAAATGCATGTAATTTAGTTCTACCATGCAGAAAAAATCAGTCTCATTGACATTCATTGACACTTGCTGCATGAGACCAAACAGTAGGAGTGCATAGAATCACAAAATCATAGAATTATAGAATCACCAAGGTTGGAAAAGACCCACAGGATCATCCAGTCCAACCATTCACCCATCACCAATAGTTTTCACTAAACCATGTCCCTCAACACAACATTCAAACATTCCTTGAACACCTCCAGGGTCAGTGACTCCACCACCTCCATGGGTAGCCCATTCCAGTGCCCAACCACTCTTTCAGAGAAGTAGTATATGCTAACATCCATCCTGAACCTTCCCTAGGACAGCTTGAAGCCAGTCCCTCTAGTTCTACCACTAGTTACATGAGAGAAGAGGCTGACCCCCAGCTCACTACAACCTCCCTTCAGGTAGTTATAGAGAGCAATAAGGTCTCCCCTGAATCTCCTCCTCTTCAGACAGTATAAACCCATCTCCTTCAGCCGTTCCTCTTAAGGTCTGTGCTCCAGACCCCTCACCAACTTTGTTGCCTTTCTTTGAACACACTCCAGGGCCTCGATGTCTTTCTTGCAGTGAGCAGCCCAAAACTGGACACAGTACTTGAGGTGTGGCCTCACTAGGACTGAGTACAGGGGAAGGAGGTGAGTGGTGGATTTCAGTAGGGATGGCAATGACAGTAGGTCACCTCCACTAGTGTAGATTTTTACAAGCATGGGATGCAAGATGTTGTTCATTTCTGGTGAAAATGCCTTTCTAATGGTGGTGTCTATGTTGAAAAATAGTGTTTTGTAACTGAGAATTTTCTCTATCATATAATGTTACTGTGCTCTTTGTAGATGTTCTAGTTTCCATGGAAACAAATAGGAGACATTACTTTTGGAGTGACCTACATACTTTTTTTCTCTGTGGATTGTATTTTGAACACATACAAATAAGCTTCTGGGTTTATATACTCTGGAATCCACTTAAAATTTGTAATTGGTTGGTAGACGCTTATGGCTAGTCAAATTACATCAGTGCATGTCATTGCAACCATGTGCAACTTCTACTGTTTCAATCACATGTAAACTCTACCCACCTAAGTTCTGTGGTGGAAGCAAACAAACTGAGGGTTATTCCAGTTCTAAGGCTTTAAATGTAATATTTACAACCCCAAAAAGAAAAAAAAAAAAAAAAAAAAAAAATGATTTAAACCGGAACAGGCTGTCTCAAAAAGCTGTGAAGGTCTTGTACATGGAAATGTTTAAGACAAGGACTAATGGGGTTTATTCACTAAATATCAGCCTAAATGGCAGTTGCTTATGGCAGGGGACAATGAACTGTATGATCACTAAGGCTTCTTCCAACTCATACCATTCTGTCATTTTATGATGCTACAACTGTTACTGACTCTCTGGCTGCAGGATGGTCCAGATTAGTGCACAGCTATCCGTATATGAACTTACAGTGATATTTACAGTCATCTTACATTTAACACTGTTCCCACTATTTTGTCTGTTTATTCGTTTCTTATATGACATACCTGCAAAAACTTTCTACTTGAATTTTTTTCTCTCAGTGGAATCAGTTGCCTCTAGGTTTTACCACAGTACAAATAATACTAAAACAAAAAGAACAAAAAAGAAAATGTTTTTGTAGTCCAACCTATGCAGCAATCTGTAAGTTTTTGTGGGAACTGAACACTTAGCGTGCTTTCTCTCTTTTTTATTTTTATTTTTTTCCTGAATAGTAAGAAATTTATGAAAATCTTCCCCTTCTTTATTAAAGTGATCTTCTCATCTTGGTCATTTCAAATATTTGAAGACAATAAAGAGGTAATGGTCATGTGTACAGTCCTTCTGAAGGTAGGTTTTTACCTATGTAACGTAATTACTGTTACTTTACCACAGAAAAGGAAAGGAGACTGGAATGCATCGCTGGTTTTGGTGACAACTAAAATTTTGTGTTGCATAGGCAGAATACTTATGTGTTCCATAATTTAAGTAGAGGAACATATTATTTCCTGTGAAGCTTTTAATTCTAGTCACATAAGTAGTCAGTAAAAATGTCCTCTGTTTTCCAACCAGTAAGGTTATTAGGAAGGACAGACTTGTGACTCTTCTTTTGTTTCCTTCCCTACTACTACATTAGTGTGGGTGGGTGGGTGGACTGCTGTCTGAGTGCAAAACCCTTAAATTGATCTTTCTTTTTTTTTACAGTTCTGAATTTCATTAATTGCTATATTTCAAAGCCTTAACTGTATTACATCACTGCTCTATTATCAACTAAGACAGATTTACTATATAATTAATATAGAAATGATCAAAACAAAGTAATGCATTATGAAATATTTCAAACTATTTTAACAATTCATTAGACATTTAACTGAGCTTTCAATGTGTCTTCAGAGTGGCTATGCACCAGACTGGCAAATACTGTGTATCCCCAAAGACATTTAATCAATGTGACTAGAAATAAAAGAGAGAGTGTTCGAAGGGAAGGGTTGAAAATTTTAAGAAGTGTACCAAAACAATAAAAAAGGAAGAAAGGATCATAAAAGAGATCAAAATATTTTTGACCACAGGAATGATGTGTTCAAAATGTCAAAATGCGGCATGAAACACAAGAGAAAAATGATTAATGACATTTCCAGACATTCTGACATTTCATAATGAAAGGCAGCAATCTAATGTATAGTCACATAAGTTAATTTGCTTATGTCAGCGTACCTCTGAATAGGCAGTCCAAAATGTTTTCCTTAAAAATATTGTTAAATTACAAATACTATGCAACATATTTAGATCATCATTTTTAGTCAGTGACTTAAATAGTTTAAAATTTCTTCTGTTTCTTAATCCTTGTTGAAGTAATAATCAGAACTCAGAGAGAATGTGAACTTATTTAAAAATACAAAATCTTTTTTTTTTTAATGTTCATTTTGTTTATATAAATTGCCACAGCTCTTATAAATGGATGTATTTCTGCTGAATGAACTATATCTAGGTAAACCCTCTGAAGAAAAGTAGTTAACAAGATGTTAAGTTTATATTTTCCTCCTTCCATATCTATAAAAATAAGAAGATGCTTCAAAGGAACATGTTACTCTATCTTTAGGTCGTAAACCATGGAATGATTCTGATTTTAGAGCTTTATCTTCTGACTGAAGAAAATACTCATCTTAGATTTTGCTGTTTTGCCTTGTATGTGTTACTCTTAAAAATTTCTAATACCCTTTTTTTTTTTTTTTTTAAATTGTTTTTTTCCACAGAGACATGGGATCACAGAATAGCTGAATTTGGAAGAGGCCTCTTCATCTCCTCTAGTCGAACCTGCTGCTAAAGTAGCTTGTCTTAAGTCGTATGCCCAGGTTTTGAATGTCTCCATGTATGGAGACTCAAGATCAGCTCTGGGAAACCTATTTCAGTGGCTAGTTACACTCAGTAAAATAGTTACTACTTCTGTTTCAGTGGAATTTGCTGAGTGTCAGTTTGACCTCATTGCTTCTAGTCCTGCCACTGGGAACCAATGAAAAAGTCTGGCTACATCTGTTTTACTCCCTCCAATCAGATACTTACATACACTGATCAGATCTTCCCCGAGATTTCTCTTCTTTAGGCTAAACAATCCCAATGCTCTTGTCCTCTCACATTATGAGAGACGCTTCAGTCCCATCATCCTCTTCTTGACTCTTGGCTGTACTTACTCCAGTATGTCTACGAATTGTTAGTTATAGAGTTGTATTATGTACACTAGTACCACTACATTAATTATAGCTGTGACACATTGCATTTTGGCAACTACCTGAGCTGGTGTCATGGTTTTATGATCTTTGATTATCAGTATTCCACATCACAACGTCATGCAGTGTACTGGGAGCAGAGCTTTAGTTCTGGGTACATGAAGAGAAGAAGAACTACGTTCCCCAAGAGCCTCTTCGAGTGACCGAGAGCCTGTTCGGGTGTTGTTATCATTCCTGCTCAGGGGAACAGATATAAGGACACGGGTCATCTGACTTGGCCCTTTTTTTTGCCCCTGCTCGTCTTGGGACTGCTGCCGGATTGTTGCTCTCAACCACTCGCAAGGCTTCAGTGTAGCATAAGGCCTTTTGGCTCTCAGACAATCTTTCTCTCAATTATTTTTGATTTGTATTGTATTATAGTTTGTTATCTTGCATTCCGATACTATATTTAGTAAATTAATTTGTTCCTCCTCAGATCGTTGCCACTGTTTTAATTATTTTGGGGTCCCATCGGTTTCCCTTCCTGGAGGCGCGGATTCTGCGGAATCCCTCCGCCCCGCTAGTCATGGAACCAGGCCAGACAGGCCCATAAACCATCGACAGCTGGTAGATCACAATCAAACTTAAATGTAGTGGAAAGGTCCAGCATCATGTATTTGTATTTTCTCTGTATTCAGACCACTTACTAATACTAATTCTAGGGCACATCTGCCCTATGAAACACTTGGTCTGTCACTAAACTATGTGACAACCCCTAACAGTGTGTCACAGAAGGATACATATCCCACTGCAGTACATAGAGATGTGTGATATGAGAGCATAATCTTGTACTTGAGCATTAGTTTACACTCTCAGATCCATTCCTAGGTGCAGGATCTTTATCATATTGTGGACTGCACATTATGCACTGTAGCAAATCTCAATATATACATATACTAAGATATATCAGGAAGCATGTTTCTTCTCCTCCTCCTGTTGAATTTCTGTCATTTATGTCACTATCATTTTGTCTCATCCTGCGCAGAATACTTTGATTTTTCTGTCTCCTGAGTTGCTCCTCCCCTAGTCAGCAGGGGAAGAATACACATCAATTTATTGAGAGCTTTCTTAACAACAATTAATGCTCTACTTGGAGTTAAAATTGACTAATTTACCAGTAATGGTTAATAAGCATTAGAGGTAAGAAAATATTAGGTGATGGTTACTTCAAAGAGTGAAATAATGGAAGATAAAGAGAAAAGATAGAAAATGAGGAAAGAAAGAGACAAATATGCAAACACAGCAAAGCAAAGCAGTTCATAACTCCTTGATCCAGCAATGTCTTGGTGTCAGGTACTGATCTTAGTATTTGTGGGTCATCTGAGGTGGTGATATTCAGTTGAAGTCAACTAACAATAATATGAACTCTTACTTATAGATCAAAGTCTTCGAGCCTGTTCTTTTGAAGTGATTGCTTCTGGCTTTGGGATCTCTGCAGGATCTCCATTGTTTGACATCTTCAAGGCCTTGCAAATTGAAGTCAGCAGATAAGAGGAAGCAGGGAGACTCCAGCTCACAGAGATAGAAAAATGGGCTATAATAGAAACTAGCAGGAAACTGGTTTAAAGCAATTAGAACAAAGTAGTGGACTTCCTCTGCTAATTGTCACAACATGTTTTGAGCCAGACATAACACTAGGTTCAAAAAGACATCAGAAAAATTCACAGACAATATGGCATTTCAAACCCAAGAAGACTAAGTAGGACATGGTCTCTAACATCTTCATTGTAATCACCCTGTGAGAGTCTATAAAGACTTCCTGTTGTAATTGTTGGAGAGAGAACAATAGGTTAAATGGACCATTGACATGATTGTTGAGCAGCTCTGGCACCCTACACTCCGGGCAGGTGGATACCTATCATCCCTAGATTGCCTCTGCTGCTCAGGGAACAAGAATCATCTAAGCTTTTCTTTCTTGTCTTGTCTTGGGTGATTGAATCCTTCAGCTGTACTCAAGACACAGCTAATGCAAATCTAGTAGTACTAATTTAGGTAGGGGAAAAAAAAAGAAAAAAGAAAAAAAAGATGGTTTTGTATAAGCTTTTGTATAACAACTTATGACAAGAAAGGTTTGGCCAAGAAATTGGTCAACCCCTTCTTCCTGCAGAAGCCAAGGATAGGAGAAAGTATTTGCACAATGTAGCAATTACAGGGCAAGAAGAAAATCAAAGGAAGTTAGTCTGACTCTATCTTAAGTCTTAAGACTTCTTAATTTTAAAATTTCTACTTACCATATAGGGATTTTGTTTGTTTGTGTGTTTTCTGAATGTAGTTTGTCTCTTTACTTTGATTATACTCAAGGCAACATGTACAATTTAGTTTGGAAGCATGATTGAACATAGACTTTAGTTTGGAAACACGATTAAACGTAGACTTTAGTTTTGAAAATCCTGAGTTAGCTGAATTATATGATCATATTTTGCAGAAATATGTAGAAAATTTACCTTGACAACCTCAGAAAAACAGATCAATGAAATTTATACATTTGGTCTCCAAGATGCACATCATTGATGTAAATTATTCAAATGATTACAAAATTTAAGTTTTCTTTGAATTTATTCTTAAGTCTTAGAATCACAATTTTACCGTATGAAAATATACACTGAGATTCTAAGTAATCTCAAACATGTCATTCTGTGTGCATTGTATTCAAACATATAAGGAAAGTTCTATTACTTTTTTTTTTTTTTTCTTCTGTCATATCAACTGAATAGTTAGCATTTTAGGGTGCTAATTTGCATTATTGAATAATATAAGTATCTTAAAGTACAATGGTGTTTTTTCTTAGAAGAAAATACTATTAAGGCAAACGTTTGAAATCCTCCTATATTTAATAAATAACAGCGAAAGTCATGTAGAGTACAGAACAGTAATTGCAATTAATTTCAATAACATCAGCACAGATGAAATTTGCTGTTAATTTGAGGTACTTAACTCTTCCACAATGCAGGCACTCAGCAGATTGAATTTTGCATAACACTGAAATAAGTCATAACCTTCCTTTTAATAAAGTGACTCACTAATGGACTAAATGAAGATACTAATTGAGTACTTGACTGAAGAAATTAGATTATTTTTGTAAATTAACTAATACTGAATTTAGCAGCATTTTTCAGGAAAGCCTGTGGTTTCTGCAAGTAAACCTGTATCAACATAATTAAATAACTGCCATTAAATATGGATTTTTCATTATATACAATGCAAATATTATTTAAAAAAATAATAAAAAACAATGTTTCCCAGACATGTTGTATTCTTCTATTTTTTAAAAAATGTTTGCTTATTTGTTTTGTGACAAGGTTTTCTGCTAATTAAAATTGGTTTACAGTTTTCTATTTAGTATTTTCTAAACAGATAAAACTTATCAGGGAATAATCAGTTCCCTAATAGTGAGGGATTCTAAAGGTAAGGGATTAACATGATGTGACATAACCTTAACCCATAAGAACTCTACATTAGCAAGCTTCTGAGGCAAACTGGATGAGCTCAGCTTTACACATCTAACTTTTATTTCCTTGAATGTAGCTAGTTTCTATTTAATGCAGGGTACCTTTGACCTTACGTTTCCTGGGTTGCAAGATCTTGTTCACAGTGTTAGAAGTGACAAAAATGCTCAGAAGGAGCTGTTAGAACTCTGCTTGGGATGTCCCACAGCTTAAGCAGCCCTTGGAGTCACATGGGAATGCCACAGCCCCTGGAACTTATTCCACCAATCCAAACCCTAATTATGCTCTCAGCGTTAAATGCTACCCACACTTTCATTTCTAAAAGAATTTGCATCCTGGTCTGAAAATATCAATCGAAATTTTCCACCACATTTTGAATTTAGGCAGACATCAGACACTATAAATTTTAACTTGCGTAGATAAAGAGTTTGTAATGCTATACAATTGAAGACAAGGTGCTGTAGTAAGTGTGAAGCAATCTTAAATGACAGTTAAAAGGAGATCTTTCTCGGTAGTATTAGACTCATCATTTTTGTGTTTTTTCTCTTTCAAGTATGTTAATGAAAAAAAAAAAAAAAAAAGGACCAGCTGATCAGCTGATAATTGTACTTCAAGTAGTTTATTTGAAAATACACAAGCATTTTGTTTTCTTTCCAACAGCTACTCATTTTCCACTAGAATATGTACCTAGTTCAGTTTTCTGACATCCATAAATATTAGTCAAGGCTAAAAATGCTTCAGCGTTACTAGAAGCCAGGCATTCAGTATCATCAAAACTGTGCTCTACTAATACTCTTAATTTTTTCAAATTTCTAGTCTCAAAGGTAATTGAATGCATTTTTGTGATGTTTCTCATAGTTAGATTTCAAACTTGTTAAACTGTAGTCTTAGGTAGAGAAAAATTACTTAAAAATACATTGGCATGCAAGTTGCAGGAATGTAATAACAGTAACAAGTAACAAATATGATTGAATTTCTTAGTTCTTGTAGTAGGGTAAAGAAATCATAGCAGACAGACACTCCTTTCCCAGAGAATGAGTTCAATTTAACTTCCTGGCAGGTTCTAAATTGTTTTTGCCAATTGTGACTGAAATTATGGAGATAGATGAACACTGATCTTGACCTTTCAATACTGTGAGGACACTGAGTGAAGAAGTGGTGCACAGCTTGTAAGATTTTCTGCTTTGTTTCAGTTTACAGAATTTCAAGTTTCATTTCTCATAGAGCAGAATGGATATAAGTGTTCCTGATGTCTTTGGGATATCTGTATCTTTTCTTTTTTTATCTTGCCTTCGGGAGTAAGATAATAGACCTTTTTGTGAAGACACAGTTAGAAGAACCATCCATCCTTTTCCTAGTTCTACTTGCTACTTCATTTCTTTTCCTGTTTTTGTTTGTTTGTTTGTTTAATGTTTTATATAAACTATGAATCATATTGCATGCAACAGACTGGGTGCAAGTTATATTATTTGTATTAGTTCTTCTTGCTCTCTGAGCCTAATTTAAATTTTAAAAGTTCCTGTCAAGTTTTCTCTAATTCAGTGTTTCACCTGGTTGTGGTTCCACCCCAGTAGATAGCTCAGCTCTACCACATCACTCACACACTCCTCAAGACCAAGATAAAAAGATACAGTGAAAAGAAACATGGATCGAGATAATGACATGACAACAGAACAAGTCTACTTAAGTATTATTGTAAAGTACTTTAAATTAGTGTTATAGTAAACTAGCTCAATGTATGAAAATACAGCATTTATTTAAAAAATATTTAAAAAATATTGGATAATTTCACATTTAATTAATTTATTTAGTTATTTATTTGCTTAATTTATTTGGCTGTCACAGTAGATCCTTGAATTTTAAAATAATGGGTAAGATCTAATACTGCTGAAGAGATGTTTAATTGTTCTAAGGAAGCAATACTTTAAGAATACACATAAATATTATATTAGCATAGCTTGTTTGCAAAGTATCATTGCTGTCCTTCAAACCTGTACTTTCATCTTCATGAATCAAACTCATGAAAAATCCCAAAATTAAAATATAACACAAAGCATTCTTCCAGAGACTACATATTTTATATGTTTTTTATATTTACATGAGTACACATATGCATGTAAAATACTATATTTATACCTG